>NQII01001728.1:434500-444852 GCA_002778355.1 Clitarchus hookeri
CAAGCTCCGTTAGCCATACAGGCCACTAAACCGACTTTATGCAAGGATAGTAGCCCGCGGATCTGCTGCTACCACCTGTATGCTGACTGCCCTTGGGTGTGAGGCACCCTACAACTTCCCGTCTGCTGGCTGAGGAGCGGTAGCCCACCATGGAATTCAGCCATGCAACCACTGCCCTTCCTCTCTCTCTCTCTGCCTTCCCACATGAAACCTCACTCACCCTACGCCGAGTGTATATATACCGGCCTTGGATAACAGTTTGAGGGGCTGGCTCGCTTCAGCACAGTTGTAGAATGTTACTCTGCTCAAGCATGCTCCGATTTCCACTCCGATTTCACAACNAAAGCATGCTCCAATTTCCACTCCGATTTCACAACAATGTCTGTTTTGTCTTCAAGCTCTACACTTCACTTTAGCCTAGCCACAGTGCTAACCCCTGGTTCTCGCTTGATGTGTACGCTGTACATTGGGGTCATCCTCGCCCCATTGGCGAGGCCTCTGCCGCGAGAATTAACCCGTTAAGAAACGTTGGCAACTTAGGTGTGGCCCTTCAAGCTCTGATATGAGTACAGGCTAGTTATACTGATTTTGTTGGTTCACCAATAAAACAGACATAAACACCTTGGGTTTCTTTCTCAGCCAGCTCTATACATTTACATACCTGTTTTCTCACTTTATTTCCCTTTTCGACCCACGTCCTAGGACACACTTCTAGGAGTTGGCACAGGTCCAAACCCCTTTTTGCCCTACAGGTTTATTCAGTAACTAACATCACTCTTTGTGCTGGGGACCAGGGTATGGCAATAATCCCGCCTTGTCTGTCACCACCGNTGTATATATACCGGCCTTGGATAACAGTTTGAGGGGCTGGCTCGCTTCAGCACAGTTGTAGAATGTTACTCTGCTCAAGCATGCTCCGATTTCCACTCCGATTTCACAAAAATGTCTGTTTTGTCTTCAAGCTCTACACTTCACTTTAGCCTAGCCACAGTGCTAACCCCTGGTTCTCGCTTGATGTGTACGCTGTACATTGGGGTCATCCTCGCCCCATTGGCTTCTGCCTCTGCCGCGAGAATTGACCCGTTAAGAAACGTTGGCAACTTAGGTCTGGCCCTTCAAGCTCTGATATGAGTTGTCCGATCAATATGACTAAAACAACCAAGTGGTTATTTTGTCTCATAAACACCTTGGGTTTCTTTCTCTGCCAGCTCTATACATTTACATACCTGTTTTCTCACTTTATTTCCCTTTTCGACCCACGTCCTAGGACACACTTCTAGGAGTTGGCACAGGTCCAAACTCCTTTTTGCCCTACAGGCTTATTCAGTAACTAACATCACTCTTTGTGCTGGGGACCAGGGTATGGCAATAATCCCGCCTTGTCTCTCACCACCGGAGGGGGGGGTGTTAACTACTGATGCAACCTTCAGTGGAGTGCTTGGCATGCTGGCAATAATCCTGCTCTATCCACGTACTTGCTGGGGGCCAGAAGTATATGTCACCCAATAGCACAATCCAGGAACGTGCTCACAATAATCCTGCTTACTCTGCTATCCTGGGAAAGGAGACACCTGTCGTGTGGGGCATTGTACCGTGAGGAAAGCCACCGCCCTCTGGGAGGCCACCTCAGAATATATCTCTGTACATCCTTATTAACTTCCAGAGCTATGCTGACCCATATAGAACCTCTACTGTTACGCATAAATTATCTCTTCTTACTGCGACCCGAATGCCACACCATAGGGCTGGGCAGCAAAAGGTGGTCAGGAAGGCCTTGACTCTAGCCAGGGAAACTGTGGAGTCCGACCAAGTAGGCAGCAGGCTGTACTCAATCCAGTGAGAGGAAGCGGCAAGGATAAGGAACACCACCACCGTCCAGCACTCAACCACCACTTCAGCTACGGGAAGGGGGATCGAGAAGGAGTGACAGTTGCATGCAACATCCCTTGTGCTCTCTCTCCACTTCCCCTTACACCACCAAAACAGAGATCACTGTACCTGCCAAAACCATCCATTTGTTAGAATTTAGCAGAGAGACATTTGCCCCTACCTGCACGAATAGATGACCTGTGATGTCTAGCACCACCAAAAGCCTAGAGGGCTACGATAGAGCTTGATTGTACTAAGTTTACCCCTGCATAATCTCTCCTTGTCAATGGGACTTCAACATCCCGGTCCCAAGGGGGGAAGCTTAGAGTATGCCCGAATGCTGAAGGCACCCCTCGGAACAGGTGGGGCATCAATGTAAACAATCTTATGAACAGTTACTGGTTTCTGTGTTCACAAATTAGTATTTTTATGAATATAGACAGATATATTGTTTTAATTTTTGTCTTCACTTAAACTCACATGTTTTGTTGCATTACTGTATACAGGATATAATTGATTGTAAGCTGTCACCAAATGCAAGCCAAACCCTAACTTTTAAATCCTCTGAAAAAGAAAATTAGGATACTGAATGCAAGCCAAATTTTCAATGTCCGGTGCACACTATCAGCTGAGAGAGCAGGCAGTGATGTGCCTCTTCCACCCCTGGAGAGTAGAAAAGATATGATAACTAGTGCTGCAGGCATGCTGCATGAAGGTAGGGAGAGTAGGACAAAGAAAATTCGGGGCTGCATGTTGTGACATTTGCCTCTAAAGGGGTTGGGGGTGTTTGGAGCAAGAGGATGAGAATGCAGATGATAGATAATACCAAGGATGGGGGGGGGAAGAAAAAGAGAGTAGGGGTGTGGAAGAGAGCTTGGAGAGGTGTAAGAGCAATGGAGTGGTGGAGGGAGGGAGGAAACACTGTGGAGTGTGGGTGTGGGTGTGACTTGAGGGAATGGAGGGAGAAAAGGTGAGTATCAGTGTGGGCATGGCTGGAGGGAGGCGGGAGGAAGGGAGCCTGACAGTGTGGGTATCACTAAGAGGAGGGATGATGGACAGTGGGTGGAGGGTAGAGCAGATGGTGGGTAGAGCAGTGGGCGGTGGGAGGAGGGGAGCAAGGATGAAGAAGAAGGGAGCAGCTGCCCACTGGCAGGGAAATAATGACAACACTCCACAACTGCCACCATGACCATTTCAAAAGCCAGACCCAGCCAAGAGATAAGGGGGTGCTGTGCTTGACACAAAAACCGCACGTTTTTATGAACTACCAGGACCACTTTATTGTATTAGCAGTAGGTTTGCAACGGTAATGATAAATATAAACTGTCCATTTTATCAGCTTGTTTTATACATATTTGGTCAGAACTCTATGTAATATTGTCTGTCCCAATTCTAAGCAGAGGCGTGATTTTGGAAGATTCAAATTGATAAAAAAAGGTCGGCTTACAATGCGGTAAATACGGTACACTTTTCGGACACTGTAAATTGAAATAAATTAAAAATTGCTTTTGATTGTGCAGCACTTCACCAATACAATTGTTTAAGTATAATAGTAACCTAAATTCAACTGAAATATAAGCAAAAACTTTTTCACACATTGGCAGCACATCAGTTAATCAGTATTACAGAACTGGCACATCAGCATAATTTTGAATAGGTACAGCCTTAGTCTCGACTATACAAAGACTGCCCCCGCACAACCTCTCCCTATTAACTGAAATCCAGCATACTGGTCCCTAGGAAGTTGCAACGAGGCCCACCTGCTGAAGGCAACCCAAACAAGTAGGGCATCAAGATGAAGGCCACGCTAGGTCCCCAGTAACAGTGCACACAGCAATGGCTACTAACCACCACACCGTAGTCACCCCATCATTTCCAATACGCAGGAAACACAAAATGCAAGCATAATTTATGACTAGAGGGCAGGCTTCACAAGTAAGAGTTTACTGACAGCAAGATCAAAGTTTAAAACTATATGGTGTAGAATTAAATGTGGAATGACACAGCTGATATAACCATATTGAATTATTACACTGTGTTAAGTGCAAGATGAAAAAATAACTACTGTCAAACAAAATTAGTTTTGTTTCATTAGTGAAATGGCAAAGGTGTAATTGAATTAAACTCATAACATAACCAAACTACCTTACTTTTTTTTAACCGCTTTTGCTTAACAGATGTCCATGGTTTTATTTCATTATCAATGTAAGCCATGGGGAATGTCCAATAAAAAATTTAATTGTAAACCAGATTAGTTTTGAATACTTGGATACTGCAAANATGTAAGCCATGGGGAATGTCCAATAAAAAATTTAATTGTAAACCAGATTAGTTTTGAATACTTGGATACTGCAAAATGTCTTTGCAGTTCATGATAAAGAGAAGTGATTACAACTACGGTTTAAGTGAATGAATGGAACTTACAAGACATGTAGCAATCAAAATTACACATGCACATCCACTGACACATTAAAAAACTGCATCCAGGCAAAAACAATTTTCTAGCAAAAACAAAAGACAATCAGTTATACATATATCTAAAGAGTATTGCAGCAAGCACAATATCAAAAAATTTTCAGTGATGTATAAAACTTTTTCACAACCCTTTAGTACTTTCCTGCCATACCACGAATCAGAATGCGCAATGTGGCAATTCAATACCTATTACATATATAGAGGTACTTTTCCATAGTGGTTGATCTACTACGTATGAGTACATGAACTGCTACATACTTTAGACAGTCAATGGAAAATATTGAACTGCATTCAATTCTGAAAACATATAAACCTATAATTACCTATCCAATTTAGCGACTTTTGCATTTCTGATGGTAATCAGCTGCTGTGCTATAACAGAGAGCACTTCGATGTCTATGCGATTGAACTCGTCAAAGCAGCACCAAGCCCCAGACTGGGCATGCCCCGAGAGTAAGCGGCCCATCATCTTGTAGTCCATGCCTTCAGAGCAGTTGAACACCACACATTGTAAGGCAAGAGACTTGGCCAAGTCCTTGGTGGTCTCCGTCTTGCCCGTACCTGCTGGACCAGCTGGCGCACCCCCTTTCAAAAACAAATGTTCTATATTACAACTGGAAACCATGTCACATATAATGAAATAACTGCAGTAAAAACCTTTTAACNCAAAAACAAATGTTCTATATTACAACTGGAAACCATGTCACATATAATGAAATAACTGCAGTAAAAACCTTTTAACAAGTTCCTTGTTAAGGAGTCTTCCTACTTAATATGTATACATTATTTTGCACCTGATCTATACACACCAAAGTAATTTGAACCTTTAAAGAAGTTTTCCTGGTTGATATGNTTGCACCTGATCTATACACACCAAAGTAATTTGAACCTTTAAAGAAGTTTTCCTGGTTGATATGCAAACATTTTTCAGTCCCTTCAAAAATTTCTTAAGAGAGGTCAACTAATAACGTAATCACACATTTCATGAAAAATTAAAAACTGGTTTACATTACTCACGGTTCTCACCTACACCTTTGCATAAGTTTTCCTGAGAATNCAAAAACAAATGTTCTATATTACAACTGGAAACCATGTCACATATAATGAAATAACTGCAGTAAAAACCTTTTAAGAAGTTCCTTGTTAAGGAGTCTTCCTACTTAATAAGTATACATTATTTTGCACCTGATCTATACACACCAAAGTAATTTGAACCTTTAAAGAAGTTTTCCTGGTTGATATGCAAACATTTTTTAGTCCCTCCAAAAATTTCTTAAGAGAGTTCAACTAATAACGTAATCACACGTTTCATGAAAAATTAAAAACTGGTTTACATTACTCACGGTTCTCACCTACACCTTTGCATAAGTTTTCCTGAGAATTTTTATCTGTGCCATACCCAATCTTTTCCATATACCTTAAAATGTCAGGAAATTTAAACAATTGGCTTTCTATCTACCATTTTTCAGATGACTGTCAAAAAATGTCTATATATCTAGAATTTCAGTAGATGAGGATTTGACATGTACATCAATAAAATACAACTTCTAACCTTATTAAACTTCAAGATGAGTGTAATGAGAGTTGTACAATATTTGTGAATAAAGTTTAACTAGTAAACAATAAAAATGAGAATTTTTAAAAAAGTGTTACTGTATTAGTATTACTGTAAATAATACATTAAAAAATATTTCACCCCAACTCGCCTAAATAAAGAATATAACATCACAAAGTGCCATGTACAATTTATTTATAAGCCGAACCCTAACTTTAAAACTCTCTGAAAAATAAAATTATATGACACAGAATGCAAGACGAATTTTGAACGAACCGCATGCACTTGATCAGCTGAGAACATGCGGAGAGGTTATCGATTGGACAGTGTGTTCATGGAGAGCATAGCAGTGAAGAGGAAGTTTCAGGCGCAGGAGGAGTGAAACAATTTACCCCTCCTCTTCCAAACTGGTCGGCATCCAGAGAGAGGGCACAAGGATGACACGCTAGTTGCTAGGCAACTAGCTCCTACCCTGCCAGCCATGTAAAGGGAGAAAACGAGCTCTGGAGAGTATCACAGAGAACAGCCGAAGCTTACTCAATCCAGGCCACAAATATACACACATTGGCGACGTCATCCAACTGCATTCTTGTCAAATGTCTACCTTTTAAAGTAATTAATAACATTCAACTTCAAAAAGCTTGTGATTTTGAGACAGGTGAATAAATAAGGTGATCAAAGTTTACTTATTTATGGTCTTCAATAATTAATCATTCAAAACCACGTCCTCTGATTTTACCATATAGTTATGTCTTTTGCAAGTTGTGCTGCGGTCGGTCTATGTGCTTACACATTATTTGGTGAAGAAAACTGTTGAATAGACCCTTCCATGATATCAGTTTATTCGTTCATTACAAATCCTCAAATCTCCATGCAAGAAGATACTGAAAATGAACTTTACGCTACATCTCTGCGAAAAATAATTACTGGTTAAAATTTATTACATAACATTTTCAGGCAAAACCACTTGCTTTGAAATACTACAGTGATAATAGGTGTAACTATTTTGAACAACAGATAATTCTGATAAAATTTCTGCGATCTTAGATAGAGTTGTAAACCTATAAGAATGGCACAGTGCTATAGTGGATTAGTCGCAAACTCTGAAAGTGCTCGTTACTGATGTGACCTTGTTAGAGGTCATACTCTGCAGAGAACTTGACCGCTCTGTGGTGCGTTGCGTTTTATGTGGTACGTTGCTTTTGACAGGATATTTTTGTGACATTAAGAACTGAATCTCATGGTTATTTTATTTAATGCTTCAAGTATCTACTGATAGCCCTCTCGCCAGGCGTAAAAGGGGAGGAAACAAGCGCATGCAGCCAAGAAAGAGAGAAGAATTAGCTTATTTTGCTATATAACAGCTTCCCGTCTTCCTGGCATGTAAGGGGCTTAAGAACGGCTAAGAGAGAGAAACAAAACAGAGAGAGGAAAGAGACATCATGCAAGGACGTCCTGCTGGTTGTTAGATAAACACTTCCCTTCTCGCCAGGCGTGTAAAGGGAGGGAGACGAAGGTCACGCCTAACTGCCAAGCTCACCAACACCATCAGCTGCATTGGAAAGCACCGCGCCCCAATGATGATCAACGGCGGGACACTTAATGTATTTCACACCTAGTTATTGGACGTTTGCATAAACAATCAGCTTAGAAAGATTGTTGCGTGAAATTTAAAGTCACGGGGCCGAAAGATATTTCATCTGATGCAATATCTGATAAATGATAAGAGCAGATATTTTATAATTATTTATATAAATTGGACTCCTAAGTTGTACCGAAAACGCATGTACCGATAAAGCATATCCACAGGTAATTTTCAGCGGTCCCGGCAATACTCCTATATAAATAATGATAACGCAACCCGCTTGTATTTTATCGGATATTGTGTCGATCAAAATATATTTCTGTCCCGTCACCTAACATTTTCCGTAACGATTGTTTTCTTTAAGCTGGTTGTTTATGCAAACATCTAGTAAGTGGATGTGAAATACACCAAGCACGCCACCGTTTATTACTGCTCTGGGGTGCGTAGTCTTCCCAACACATCTGCAGCTTAGTGCCCATGCGAGTCCAGTTTGCTACCTCCCCTTACACACCTGACAAGACGGGAAGCGATTACCTAGGAACTAGCATGGTGACCTTGCATCCTCCCTCTCTCTATCCTCTTTCTGTCTTTCTCAGTCACGCACCTTTCTTCCTCACTTACATGCCTTCTAGAGGGAAAGCTGATGTCTAGCAAAAAAAAATGCATCTTCTCTCTTGGCCGCGCACGCTTGCTGGTGATCGTACAAAATTCTAAGATTATCCGTTGCTCAAAATAGTTGCAACTATCATCACTTATATTTCTAAGCAAATGGTTTCACCTGAAAATGTTATGCAATACATTTTAACTAGGAATTATTATTTGCAAAGATGTTTTCTTTTGTGATTAAAGGTCGTTTCTTCTCGTAAAGTTGGTGTTCAATTGTATCTGGCGTAAAATCAACATGATTGTAAAACAAAATATTAATTTAATGCAATGGACAGCATCTTTGTGAATAATATTATATGCCTAGAAGCATATACTTAACCTCCCCTTGCCGCCAAAATTTTTTTGAACATCAAGCGACTTGTATTACCAAGCGTAAAGTTCATTTTCAGTTACTTCCTGCGAGGAAATAGAACGATTTATATTAATTGATTTCAATAAACACACGTCTTCTGAATAAACTGATATCCCGTAAGGGCCTATTCGACACCTTTTGTCTAATAATGGGTAAGGACCGAGCCCGAATGCAGCGTAACTCGCAACAGGGAAAATCAGAGGATGTGGTTTTGAATGATTAATTATTAAAGACAGTGAAGAAAAAAATTTTAATAGCCTTATTTATTTATTATTGTTGCAAAATTAGCACCGAGCCCAAATGCAGCATAACTCGCAACTTGGAAAATCAGAGGATGAGGTTTTGAATGATTAATTATTAAAAACAGTGAAGAAATAAATTTTAATAGCCTTATTTATTCATTTCTGTTTCAAAATTACAGGTTTTTTGGAGTGAAATAATTATTTTAAAAGACAGAAATTTGCCATGTGCACAAGGTGTCACCAACATGTAGCGGCATGTTTCTCCTGCCGCTTCCCCTTCGCCATCTCGCCGCGCTTCTCCGTGCATTCTCAGCTGACTGAATTCACATGGTACATTCAAAATTTGACTTGCATTCAGTGTTATATTATTTTCATTTTTAGAGGTTTTGAATTATATACAGTATTTTGAGATGTTGAATTCTTGATTTAAATAATTTGAGGTTAAATTTTTTTTAATTATTATTTACAGTAATACTAATACAGTAATGCTTTTTTTTTTAACTCCCATTCACTTTATTCACAGATAATTTACAGCTCTCATTATATTCAAAATGAATTCTAATACGGTCAGAAGTTGTATTTTTATGATGTAGATGTCAGAACCCTCATCTACTGAAATACCGCATGTATGGAAATTTTTTGACAGTCTCCTGAAAAACGGTAGATAGAGAGTTCACTGTAGTATTTTTGCCAGGACCACTGAAGATTAACAATGGATTACATTTTTTGGTACATGCATTTTCAGTACATTGAGAGTCCATTGTATTTGGAAATTATATGTAGTGGTGATCTACACCTTTACAGCAGCCTCCATAAAGATTTCAATTAGCCAATTACTTAAGTCTACATATATATCAGTAATTAAAAGCAAATCTACCAGTTGTGAATAAAAATATTTTCAAAATCTTAGAAATGAATATAACAAAGAACTAATGGGATTGGTGCCTTTTTAACATGTTAACTATGTGCATTTTAACAATGTACCTCAGGGTACAATATAAAACCAAATAAGATGAAACTAATCAAAATTCATACTAACATAACTGGTACAAAAATCACTGTATGCCCCATGGGTACCTTTAACATAATTTAATTTCCAGCCACGTCTTGGCAATACTGTCAATGGTGGCGACATCGGTGCACGAACGATGCTGCTTGAATGTACAAGAACAGTTTGACTTTGTTCCTGTATCAGTAAGTAGCAAATAGCAATGCTTTCATTAAAATACTGTACACATTGGCCTTCAGCATAGACATTTTGGTCCTCTCGGCTGGATTCATGCTGGTGTATGTAATCAATATTTGTTTTGTTAGCTGTTGACTCATGCATCGGTCGTAATTTTACTTTGTTTAATGAGCACATGTGTGATGGAAAAGTGTGGTTACCGGCCACGAATTTAATTAACTCACAACTCAGTAGGCATGTACGAAGGTCATTTTTTAAATGCAAAGCGAAGTCGAAGTAAAGCTTGCATCATGAAAAGAAATTGCAAAGGAATTTCAAATAAAAATCAAAGTCGAAGGATTAAAAAATATATATATTAATTTATAGTACGCTACAGTTTTCAAGTGTATTCAACTCATTTGTACTGTTTAGTGCCAAAAAAA
>NQII01001729.1:0-18200 GCA_002778355.1 Clitarchus hookeri
ATTTCATTAAAATGCTTTTCTTTAGTAATCTCATTTTGTTCACGTTCTCTTACATTTATTTTATGTAATAACAATCTATGCTGTTGATGTTAAATTTGTCGCCCAATGGGTTTGCAATTNCAATGGGTTTGCAAATTATTCTGAGGTTTAAAAAATTATTGGGCTAAAATATTTTAGAGAAACCAATACACAAACCCCATTTATATGTATATATATTTATATACAAGATAGTATTTTACTGTCACGTTTCATTTTTGCAACAGAATGTCACATTATTTATGGCTTTTTTAAAGCAACTATAGCTTCTTATCATATAACAATAACAAGTGGAATCAACATACGCTAACAAAGAAATTATATGTTCGAATAGTCACAATTACTGAATAGAATCAAAATTTCACTTATTTGAGTAATGAAGTATGGTGAATAATACAGACTATCATAAAAAATATAACGAGTCAGAGTTAATTTTTGACGTCCTAAAGTTATGCACAAAGGCTAATTACGACGGGACCGTTTATTGAGTAGGTCTTAAAACCACTTTTTACCCGACCCTTTCTAAGGAATCTTGGACTTGTGTCAGTGGGGTAAGAGGGAGTCTCAATATGAACGCAGTTAAAATTATCCGCAAACCCTTATAAATGCTAAGATTGTTGCATATTATTGAAAAAACAAATATTCGATTTCGATTTAATAATTTATTTATGTTGTTTACACAATTAGGGCTATTGCTTGTCTTATTTCCCACTTTTATGTATATTATTATTGTAGTTGTATTTTATCTCTGCACTTGTTAAAACGGATAAAGCTCTTTTATCCTTATCTTTGTTGCTACGTTCTTTTTGTACAGTACTATGTTATAAGTTTTTATTCATAGAGTAACCGTGTTTCCGTGTAATTTTAGGTGTGTTATACACCGACTACCAAGAGAGTCAATAACTCCGAATTCCTAGATTCCATTTCATTCGGTTTTGCTTTTTGTTAATAATTTTGGGTGATTTCCGGTTGTGACCCTTATTGCCAAACTTTTGTCTCTGTAAATCGAGAAGCTTGTTTTATTAGTTTGTTGTATGTAGCGTGTGTTTCTTCTATTGGTATTAGGTATATTCTCCATTTTGTCATACGGGTTTCCACTAATAAATTTTGTTTTAAAATGGAAAATATTTGTCATATCATGAATACGTTAATTTACATACAAACTCAGAGCACGCGTTTGCACCTAATAAACTCGTGAATATTTGAGATATGTATAATATTACTAATTATAAAATTAACGACTAGATTTCCGACACAGCTTCCTTAAAATCGTACTTTGCTTTCATTGGAAATAACTAACTTGTCCATAAATCTCTTTTCACCCAGTTAAAGTATTGTGTACAAAAATGTACCAACGCCCATTCACAAACACTTGATTTATTAAAGGTTTTGAGTCATTCCGAAAAACATAACATCCACCTTGGCGAGTATAAAATTTACAAGGTACAGCGTCCAATGAACTTTTTTATATCGTTTTGCCAGTAAATTAAATACTTTCCGTGAGCACAATTGTACATAAACACACATAATTTTTATATACGGTTTACCTTTGAATCTCCGTATACCTATGTATAAGTTCTGAAATCATTTATACATGTTGTTGTTTAAATGTACATTTAGCAGAATTTAATGTAGTTCCAAGTCAGCAAGCAACACTTTCAAATCTTCGTTCTTCTTCATTCTGTGTTCATTCTGACGTTATCAGTTTTGTTGTAGACTTAGTAGTACTTCTAAAGCGCATAAAACTTCCCTGATGGGATCAGCAGTGGTGCAGTGGTCAGAATACTCGCCTCCCACCTAGGCGAAACGGGTTCGATTCCCAGCGGGGTCGCTCCAGGATTTTCTCAGTGAGAATCGTGCCAGATGATGCTACTGTTCGGCAGGTTTTCTGGGGGTATATCCTGTTTTCCCCGCCCTTGCATTTCGGCGCTGCTCCATACTCACCTCACTTCCTCATGAACTCTCAAGACAATGATGTTAAGAGCCACCCGAATCACTCCACTACACTCCACATTCCTGATGCTGCTTATTATGGTTAAAACCTAAGTTACTTATTTAATAACACTGGCAAGTTCATGAATACACTAGTGGAAATACATTTCCGAGCAATCCACAGGAATACACGTATCTACCCCAAAGTTAGTACACAAGAAGAAGGAGGTAGTGTCTCGGACGGAATACAACCAAGTTTACATCAAGAATATTAAATTAAACACATGGAGCAGTCATCTTAATAAGAAGTGCAACAGCCCCGAAAAGCAACGTATGCAGCAACTATGGTACGTAATTTATTGTAAATATTGTAAATGTCCCTTTTAGGTACGGTATCTCACGCTCGCTGTACTTATTGGTGATGGTTGTTGCCGGGGCTAAGATGGATGTCAGGCGCAGTCCCATCGTATTCCACACATGCTCGGTTGGGGATGTGGTTTGGAGATCGATCAAGCAGACTAGGGTAGCAATTGCACAACGTGTAGAACGCGCTATGTTTTCCTAGCGACACGGAGACGTAAATTATTATACTGGAAGATAGGTACCTTCAGTGCGCCGTGATAAGTTCGAAGGACAGGATTGACAAAGTCATGGATGAACCAAGTACTAGTTATGCTCGCCTTACTGAATACATGAGGCGATCGGAAAGTGTACACTGTTAGAATCTTCCGTAGATTTACGGAAACTTTTACGGAGATGTAGAGTTTATTTACATAAAGGCACTTCATAATGACGGATAACGGAAATGATATCCGTAAATATAACATACGGAAGATCTTCGTATTCTTATAGCTACAATTTTGAGACACGAGCAATGCAGATGATACCTGAAGCGTATGGAATCAGGTATTCACAATTCTGCTTCGTGTAAAATAGTAGTAGATGAGGGGCGAATCACTCCTGGAGTGCCAATTCGTTGATTCTTTTAAAATTCCGCTACAGGAGACAAAATATTCTGTATTCACAGTGAAACACGCACATAACGAAAGTAAAACAACTTTTTCTTAACTTCGTTTTATAAACCGCAAATATTACAAGCGCTGTAACACGAATTGAAAATAAGAGACACGCAATCGTCACTATCATATAAAATCCATATTTACGAATTACTTCGTGTAAATGCGTGGTAGGTGAGTGGTTATATTTATTGATTGTTGATTTTTCGTTTCGTTTTCAAATCCCATTTCAAGACAAAATATTTAAATCGTTTTTAATTCGTCTGTTATACAAAGTGAAATACACTGAAATGCCAAACAAACCTGTACACCTGCCTAATTTCGTGTAGGGCCCCCACGAGCTCACAGAAATGCCGCAAGACGACGTGTCATGGACTCAACTAATGTCTGAAGGTATGCAGGAGGCAATTCACACCATGAATACTGCAGGGCAGTCCACAAATCCATAGGAGTGCGAGGCGGTAGAGATCTCTTCTGAACAGCACGTGGCAAGGCATCCCATATATGCTCAATAATGCTCATTTTCGGTGATTTAGGTGGCCAATGGAAGTGTTTAAAGTCAGANGCAAGGCATCCCATATATGCTCAATAATGCTCATTTTCGGTGATTTAGGTGGCCAATGGAAGTGTTTAAAGTCAGAAGATTGTTCCTAGAGCCACTCAGTAGCAACTCTATACGTGTGGGGTGTCGCATTGTCCTGCTGGAATTGTCCACGTCCGTCGGAATGCACAATGGAAATGAATGAGTGCAGGTGATCGGACAGGATGGTTACGTATCTGTCACCTGTCAGAGTCGTATCTAGACGTATCAGGGGTCCCATTTCACGCAAACTGCACACGCCCCATACCATGACAGAGCCTCCACCAGTTTGAACAGTCCCCTGTTGACATGTAAGGTTCATGGATTCCTTCGGCTCCGAAAGCCTATATCAATGGTGGTCCGTTGAATAGTTCACACGCTGGCACTAGCTAGCATTGAAATCTGCGCCAATTTGAGAAAGGGTTGCACGTCTGTCACGTTTAACGNGTTCACACGCTGGCACTAGCTAGCATTGAAATCTGCGCCAATTTGAGAAAGGGTTGCACGTCTGTCACGTTTAACGAATATCGTCAGTCGTCGTTGGTCCCGTTCGTTTACGATCTTTTTCCGGCAGCAGCGACGTCGAAGATTTGACTATTTACCGGATTCCCGATATACATGGTACACTCGTGAAATGGTCGTACGCGAAAATTCGAATGTTATCGCTATCTCGGAAATGCTATGTCCCATCTCTCGTGCGCCGACTATAACACCACGTTCAAACTCACTGAAATCTTGATAACCTACCATTGTAGCAGCAGTAACCGATCTAGCTACTTTTCCAGACACTTGTTGTCTTATATAGGCGCTGCCGACCGTATCGCGTTACTCTGATTGTTTCCATACCTCTGTTATTTGCATACGCACGCCTATACCAGTTTTTTTTTGGCTTTCCAGTGTATATTACGAAAATAACATGCCTAGAAACTAAGAGATACGTGGATCGTTCAATATGAATTCCGTATTTACAACAGAATCTCTTCAAAAGTCGTGGTAGCTGTGTGGGTGAAGTTTTGGGCTGTTAACAATTTTTTCAGAGTTCAAATCCTGCTATCGGACTAGATATTTTATTATTTTTAATAGTCATTTTTTCACACAGTACACTTGTACACCCATATAACGAAAGTAAAACTTTTTTGTTACCTCTTTTTATAAAAAGCGGATATAAAAAAAAATACTTACAAGATTGTGGACACGTTCCATGAATTCACGGAGAAATATGTGACATTTACGGAGAGAACATTATTGAAAATAACCAAGAGACCTTAATTTAACACAGATGTTTGTATAAGTTGTGGCAGGTGTTTTCCGTAATATTACGGACATTTTTTCTAACAGGGTAGCTTATGGCCCCCAATACCCAATCCTAGTTTTGGGCCCGGTAAGGCAAGTGCTAACACACGATGGATTGTCCCGCTCACCCACACGTCTATGAATGCAATCATGCATTCCTTTGTCCATGACAGAAACGATTATTATAATTTAATGCCTTTGCTCTCCATTCGCCTCTCCAACACACTGCTTCAACACACCACCGGACCGTGTCAAATGAACACGAGAATGTAAACATACCCCCAACAATCGTTTGTACATTATTCATGCTGATTTGACCGCGGGGAAGGAGGGCACAGAGGCTCTGATTGGACGTGCGATTGCTGTTGTTACCCAGGGCATACATATTTATATAGCTGTCTAAACTATTTACACAACTGACTGGCAGGCTTGCTTTTGTATTTTTACGTAGCGCTCTTAGCCTTGCGGCCATACCGGCGCTACGAACGCCCAGTCGGTGAGGGAGAGGGGTCACGCCCTCTCATCGAAGGTGTCCCGTCCCAGCCTGTTGACCAGATCCAAAGTCCCCACCTCATTCACAAGTAAAGCAAGGGTGCACCCTTCCGCAAGTACTGAGACTCTCGTACTCAGCACTAAGCGTGTGGCCTGGCCAGGGTTCTATCCATACCACTAGTGTCTTTCAAGGACAACCGGAGCTGGTTGCCTCTCGCCATAGTCGGGTAAAAAGTAATTCCAGTTTATGTGTGTNCCTCATTCACAAGTAAAGCAAGGGTGCACCCTTCCGCAAGTACTGAGACTCTCGTACTCAGCACTAAGCGTGTGGTCTGGCCAGGGTTCTATCCATACCACCAGTGTCTTTCAAGGACAACCGGAGCTGGTTGCCTCTCGCCATAGTCGGGTAAAAAGTAATTCCAGTTTATGTGTGTNAGTGTCTTTCAAGGACAACCGGAGCTGGTTGCCTCTCGCCATAGTCGGGTAAAAAGTAATTCCAGTTTATGTGTGTAACGTTCCTTTCAAATGTTCGTACTCAAAACCTACAATAAAATGTTTAATTAGTTTTCCATTCAAGGACGAATTTCNTGTTTAATTAGTTTTCCATTCAAGGACGAATTTCTAAAGCTTTCCGGTTTATTCGTGCCACATGTAGGTGGGTCCATTAAGCACGGCCTATTTAAATAAAACCACGCACTACCAGTGTTAAAATTATGTAATACCGTTTTCGGCGATTCCACAGGGCGTGTTCTCACAGACTTTACGACTGTGTGTTAGTCACGAGTGATCGTCTAGAGCAACGCATTCACAACGTGCGCGGCTGACCAGCGCTGTTTCTCGAAAGCGAAAGTGAGAGTCGATACATTTTTCTATACCCTCCGCTCGAGACGTGGTTCGCGTCACGTGCGGGCGTTGAAGTCTCGGATTTATTGTCCAGCGGGCGACGGGCGTGTATCGCAACGCTTTCGGGGTCAGATCTCCGAGGTGCATTCCTCCAGTGAATGAGCGTACGCCTCTCTCTCTCTCTCTACCCGACTGTCGGACCTGACACCTTGTCCAATTAGTGATCGCGAGGCCTCCGCAATCACCTACTTCGATTGGCGTTTTGTTGGCGAAGGGGACGGGGGAGTATTCGGCGAGCGAGCCTAGAATCGCGGGCGTGCTTTCGAACCACTGGCGAGTGAGCGGTAACACCACGTGTAAATCATGCTGGCCGGATTGAGCCATTATTACACATGCGCACCCCCTGACGGAAAGTGGCGGGCCACGGGCGTTAAAGTTCAGCGTCATGGGCCGCGTGTGAGCGGCTTGTTAGTGCGGGTAGTGCTCTAACAGCGCAGCGGGCCACTCACCTCGACACGCTTCTAAACCAACACCTTGCTTTTACTTTCCTGCTAGCTTCGACAATGGGGAAACGACGTGAGATCGGGGAGAAAAAAATTTAAATGATTTTCCTTCACTGCGTGCACGTTCCGAAACGAATGATATCTATATCACGTGCGAAACTGTATCACAATAAAGAAAGTAAAAGTCGTCCTTGAACGATTCTTGCAAAGGAGGTATTTAAATGAAATGTCATTTTCCTGCAGACGTTGTAGAAAACCCGGAAAAGCTTTGCTTTAGTGAACGTCCATAATAATATATAGTTAAACGATTTAGAATGTGTTGGAGAGTGTCTCTAAATTTCAGGACACGCTGTTAAATCTCCTGCTAGTAGTTTTTAGGAAATTATGGAACATTTTAATGTTATCGCTAAGTTCGTTTTTTAGTGTTATTTCACAGGAAATTCATTAAAGATTTTTTTTTATAAATATACAAAAAATCTGAAAATGAGTAAGAACGAGTTAACCATATTTGTTGACATACACCGCAAAATATATTTTTATTTTACAATATGCCAACGGTACGGTTTGACTGTATTCACGGTGGTAGTTGTGCTGTCAGTGAAATTGGCATTTGAAATTTCAGTGGTGAATCCAAAGGAGATCTGAAGGGACTTGCGCTGCACTCCCTTCCTCCCTCCTCANTGGCATTTGAAATTTCAGTGGTGAATCCAAAGGAGATCTGAAGGGACTTGCGCTGCACTCCCTTCCTCCCTCCTCATAGGAACTGAATTGTATACTGAATAAACTAAAATTATTCCAGAGGACAAGTATATTGTCAATGACGCAGTATTAACACATACACTAATAAAGTAACAAATAAATAAATAAATTATTTTTACCCACTATCTAATAAATACTAATATTTATGTGTTACTAGTAAGCACGCAGCTTAAACGTAATGCAAAAGGTCTCAACACTCAAGTAGCTACCTCCCTCCATAAGATGTATATAGAGCCGATACTGGGTACTCTTAAATAGCGAATTACATATATTGTTTGTTTGCAATTCTCAGTGGTAAAGAGAATATTTTTGCACTGGAAAATAAATTGAGATTGTTGTTGGCGGGATGCACATTTTTGCTAGGTTTTTCATGGTTCCTAATACATAAATTTTAATTGTTTGATAGTAATGTATGGTATAATTGTGCTGTGTAGGTTCTTTTATTGCTGGCACCATTCTGCTGTGCAGAAATAAGTAAAACTTTTTTATATCGGACATATTTGTTAACCCTAAAAGAAGTGTATATTTCGTAAATGTTTTTTAAATGCAGTTAAAGAAAAATTTAAGCTAATATTTCATGCTTTCTTTCTCTTTAAAATTCTGACGTAAATCTCACAATAATTCTATAAATAAAATTACAAGTTAATTATTATTTCTCTCTGACAGGTCCTATGATAAAAAAATTAGCGTAATTCGATANCCTATGATAAAAAAATTAGCGTAATTCGATAATAGGAATGTTCCAATAATTGCGTTTTCTTGTTGGGAGCCAATAAGTGGATACTGATCGAAAAAGTGTGCCATACCTATTACACTGCTAGAAAGGTATATTCAGGGTCTGCCCTTGAGCGATTTGAGTTGTGCGACTGTTCCGGGCTTCGTATTTTGGGTAGCCAAAATTTATAACAGAAGCAAGATTTTTAATTTACTGAAAATACGTAGTTTTAATATGCATTGTTGTATTATTTTATATGAAATAAATTAACTTTTGCGAAAGTTAGAATAATTTATTGTAAAATTTATATCTCAAAAGACTGAAAATGCAAGACATAAACGAATAATTTGGTAGCCAATTATTTTCTTCATAAATAATTTTCCATTTCTTGACCCACGCAGACAGCGTCGAATATTCTAACCAAAGGCTTCCGCCTTTCTGGAGTCGAAATAAAATAAGCCGCTTTCAAGTGTATGTATATTGTAAATGGTTGACGGCGAATCCATCATTAGATTTGCACCACCTTGAAAAATAAACACTGCCGATTGTGACAGGAACGAATGATAACGTATCTTATGTGGCATGCGTTGAGGTGACAATTTACTGATATACAGCAGTGTTGAATTAATGTCGCTTTCTACGACTGGTTATAGCGTCGGTTTTCGCGATTATGACCCTACAGCTGAAACGACAGGGTTTTGATGCCCAGCATGAGTTCAGAGGTTATTACTGAACGTGCCGAAGTCTAGATATAAATTAAATTAATTGCAGAAATGAAATATTTTCGGCTTGTAATACAGTTTTATTATCTCAGCCAACGAGCTCATCAAGTAAGTAATTAAAAAAAAAACCTATATTAGGAAATAGGCTAACTGCTGGTTTTAAGAATTTATTATTTACTGGATCATTATCTTGAGAAAGAAACATTTGGGATGGTAGTACCAACTTTCCTCCATTCTACCACGTCCTCAATATGGAACCGGAAACACCATGTCGCTACAAAGATATGTTCAAGCCTATATATTATTCAAAGGAATAATTTTTCCTCTATAGAGCTACTTCACATTAACCGGTTTAGAGAAGTGATGTCACTTCTTACTCCGCGGAATTACTCAAGTTTCAATTACATTAAGTGTATTGTAATTTATAAGGGTACGTAGTTCTCGTATAAATTTATTATGTTCAAATCTACTTATACTTATTTGTTCTCTTTTGGTACAGCTCAGTTTTCCGGCAAAATACGCCTACTTGAAATTATTATTTTTCATATTAAGTAATGGAACGACATCTGTCTTATTATTAGCACCTATTAGCTGCAGTGAAGTAACTTCTTACCAAAGTTTGATCGATACATTTAAACACAAGCAACATGAAATTATATATCTCAGAAATTCATTGTGACTAGTAATGATTTTAAATGCCCATCTACCTAGACCTGGTCTTCAGTTTGAGAATCAGAAGTTAAGGAACGTTAGGGTCGACACTGGCATAACGTCATCAATAAATCAAGTCATCGCTTCTTAACTCCTACAAATGTAAAAAAATTTACAAAAATTATTATTGAAATGTTTTGTGCGCAGTGTACAATTTACAATAACCAAAATAAAGACTTTTTTTTGTTACGTCAGGACAAAACAAAAAAATTATTTGCATTTTTTTGGAAAATTCCCAAATAAAAATTTTTTTGTGAAGTTCACACAAGTGTGTTGTGAGAAAAAGAAATTTTCGTTATTACTCAGTTTGGCATATAAGATTTTTTTTGTAATATCATTTTATTATTTGTGAATGATTCTTGCACAAATTATACACATGTCTCTGAGAATGTATGCATACTCGTGCTTCATTAAAACTTTGTTTATCAAGCACAAACCGCATCATTTATTTGGGATTCTGTGTTCATGATAAATGAACTCATCTGTACAATTTTCTGTATGTTTTAAAAATTTTCCAGTCGCAGATAACTAAAAGTAGTCGTTCAAAGCGGCACTGTAAAAACATGTAGTGTAATATTAACGAAATGTGTGTAGTAGGAGAGTATTTACCAACGTCCATGTATTTCTTCAAATACAAATGTTATTGAATTTATTAATCTGCCTCAAGCAAATCATCCTCAAAGCTAAGTCGTCTATGTATATTTCCGTACGGCAAGAAAATCTACATAGACAGTGTTATTTTAGTCTCTCCACAAGTGTTTGTCTCTTTCTTCAGTAAGACAAAGTAAAATAACATACTCACTGTGTAAATAACACACCACATTTTCAATGCTAAACAATTCAAATTTACACACAATGTGTGCATGTATATTTACTACGCCTCTCAGTTATATTACAAGCATATGCTTTATGTTTATGCACATATAACGTACGCGGGATTTTATTACTTATCTTACTATTTTACTCGGTAGGTATATAAATTTACATGCAATGCACAATTTTAGTTTTCCTTAAAAGTATTTTACAGTTCTACAATATAAGTTCTTATATATATGTAAAGGACTAGAATTTTCCACAAAATATTAATGCTTTATTGTTACAGCATCCTGTAATCTTTGTCACCATTTAGTACAACAATCCCCATTCGGATTCTAAAATATTGGCTTCTAGCATAGTATGATTATATGAAAACAGCTAGCGTATTCCAATAATTGAATTTTAATTTCTGTATGAACGAATTTGAAATAAGTAGTACTTTCTCTTCACTGATATATTACCTCGTGATTTAAGAGTTATTTTTTCCGCAAATTATATATTTCAATGTAAAATTACCGAAAATATATGTGTTTGAATGTACGCTTACAAATGACTTTGGTAGTATTTTATTATGTTGAGGGGTGGGGGGATGTGGCGATACATTTCAAACGCCAGTTAGAATTGCATCTTGGTGGAGTCTCCCTGCTGTATAGCTAATGGAAGCTGTATATTTTTATCGAGTGAAGCAACACGAATGTACCTACAAACCTTTCGGAGGTATATTATTTTTGAAACCCGTACCTCACATGCTGTAAATCAATTTACGTAATATTCTCAACAGAAGCGATGGGCATCATTTCAAAGGCATTCACTTCGCAGGAGCGTGTTGGGAAGGTGTGGCCACTCGTCCTGAGAAGGTTCTGTGCTTCGTGTCGTAGATAGTTTCGAATGATAAGGCGCAGACATTCACGCAGTAGCCGAGCCTACAAGTTATGAAGTAACGTGTGCGATCGTTCGCGAAAGTCTCAGTAGCCGTGACTCCTGTCACGGCTACTGGCCAGATCACTTACACATTGCTTCACGTCACGAATGTATCCCATAATATTTTTTTTTACTTTATTTTATTACTTAGGAAGTGCAGTCCTTCATATTATAACTTTCCCTTGAACTACAAAAATGAGTGTACACTCTAAGTTTGAATTAACAAGCATAATATAAGAATTACAAAAATATGAAGTGTGTCATACAATTACTCTAAGAATTTCATAACTTGTATTATTTAAGTATATTTTATTTTATTGATTGTATGAGCGCAAGCCAACAACAGAAGTTAAAAAAAAATTGCAATCTCTATGTGTTTGGTTATACTCGGTAAATAAGAAAGCTACGAATACAAATATTTTATCATGTTTAGTTACTAGAGGTGCAACAGGGCTTAATGTTTGCTTATGTGCAGAAGAGCTTATGACTAAGGGATTTCTGAGATTAACGTGTTTTTCTAACNATTGCAGAAATGAAATATTTTCGGCTTGTAATACAGTTTTATTATCTCAGCCAACGAGCTCATCAAGTAAGTAATTAAAAAAAAAACCTATATTAGGAAATAGGCTAACTGCTGGTTTTAAGAATTTATTATTTACTGGATCATTATCTTGANAAAAAAAAAACCTATATTAGGAAATAGGCTAACTGCTGGTTTTAAGAATTTATTATTTACTGGATCATTATCTTGAGAAAGAAACATTTGGGATGGTAGTACCAACTTTCCTCCATTCTACCACGTCCTCAATATGGAACCGGAAACACCATGTCGCTACAAAGATATGTTCAAGCCTATATATTATTCAAAGGAATAATTTTTCCTCTATAGAGCTACTTCACATTAACCGGTTTAGAGAAGTGNTTCAAGCCTATATATTATTCAAAGGAATAATTTTTCCTCTATAGAGCTACTTCACATTAACCGGTTTAGAGAAGTAATGTCACTTCTTACTCCGCGGAATTACTCAAGTTTCAATTACATTAAGTGTATTGTAATTTATAAGGGTACGTAGTTCTCGTATAAATTTATTATGTTCAAATCTACTTATACTTATTTGTTCTCTTTTGGTACAGCTCAGTTTTCCGGCAAAATACGCCTACTTGAAATGATTATTTTTCATATTAAGTAATGGAACGACATCTGTCTTATTATTAGCACCTATTAGCTGCAGTGAAGTAACTTCTTACCAAAGTTTGATCGATACATTTAAACACAAGCAACATGAAATTATATATCTCAGAAATTCATTGTGACTAGTAATGATTTGAAATGCCCATCTAACTAGACCTGGTCTTCAGTTTGAGAATCAGAAGTTAAGGAACGTTAGGGTCGACACTGGCATAACGTCATCAATAAATCAAGTCATCGCTTCTTAACTCCTACAAATGTAAAAAAATTTACAAAAATTATTATTGAAATGTTTTGTGCGCAGTGTACAATTTACAATAACCAAAATAAAGACTTTTTTTGTTACGTCAGGACAAAACGAAAAAATTATTTGCATTTTTTTGGAAAATTCCCAAATAAAAATTTTTTTGTGAAGTTCACACAAGTGTGTTGCTGAGAAAAAGAAATTTTCGTTATTACTCAGTTTGGCATATGAGATTTTTTTTGTAATATCCTTTTATTATTTCTGAATGATTCTTGCACAAATTATACACATGTCTCTGAGAATGTATGCACACTCGTGCTTCATTAAAACTTTGTTTCTCAAGCACAAACCGCATCATTTATTTGGGATTCTGTGTTCATGATAAATGAACTCATCTGTACAATTTTCTGCATGTTTTAAAAATTTTCCAGTCGCAGATAACTAAAAGTAGTCGTTCAAAGCGGCACTGTAAAAACATGTAGTGTAATATTAACGAAATGTGTGTAGTAGGAGAGTATTTACCAACGTCGATGTATTTCTTCAAATACAAATGTTATTGAATTTATTAATCTGCCTCAAGCAAATCACCCTCAAAGCTAAGTGGTCTATGTATATTTCTGTACGGCAAGAAAATCTACATAGACAGTGTTATTTTAGTCTCTCCACAAGTGTTTGTCTCTTTCTTCAGTAAGACAAAGTAAAATAACATACTCACTGTGTAAATAACACACCACATTTTCAATGCTAAACAATTCAAATTTACACACAATGTGTGCATGTATATTTACTACGCCTCTCAGTTATATTACAAGCATCTGCTTTATGTTTATTCACATATAACGTACGCGGGATGTTATTACTTATCTTACTATTTTTCTCGGTAGGTATATAAATTTACATGCAATGCACAATTTTAGTTTTCCTTAAAAGTCTTTTACAGTTCTACAATATAAGTTCTTATATATATGTAAAGGACTAGAATTTTCCACAAAATATCAATGCTTTATTGTTACAGCATCCTGTAATCTTTGTTACCATATAGTACAACAATCCCCATTCGGATTCTAAAATATTGGCTTCTAGCATAGTATGTTTATAGGCAAACAGCAAGCGTATTCCAATAATTGAATTTTAATTTCTGTATGAACGAATTTGAAAGAAGTAGTACATTCTCTTCACTGATATATTATCTCGTGATTTAAGAATTATTTTTTGCGCAATTTATATATTTCAATGTAAAATTACCGAAAATATATGCGTTTGAATGTACGCTTACAAATGCCTTTGGCAGTATTTTATTATGTTGGGGGGGAGGGGTGTGGCGATACATTTCAAACGCCAGTTAGAATTGCATCTTGGTGGAGTCTCCCTGCTGTATAGCTAATGGAAGCTGTATATTTTTATCGAGTGAAGCAACACGAATGTACCTACAAACCTTTCGGAGGTATATTATTTTTGAAACCCGTACCTCACATGCTGTAAATCAATTTACGTANGAATGTACCTACAAACCTTTCGGAGGTATATTATTTTTGAAACCCGTACCTCACATGCTGTAAATCAATTTACGTAATATTCTCAACAGAAGCGATGGGCATCATTTCAAAGGCATTCACTTCGCAGGAGCGTGTTGGGAAGGTGTGGCCACTCGTCCTGAGAAGGTTCTGTGCTTCGTGTCGTAGATAGTTTCGAATGATAAGGCGCAGACATTCACGCAGTAGCCGAGCGTACAAGTTATGAAGTAACGTGTGCGATCGTTCGCGAAAGTCTCAGTAGCCGTGACTCCTGTCACGGCTACTGGCCAGATCACTTACACATTGCTTCACGTCACGAATGTATCCCATAATATTTTTTTTTACTTTATTTTATTACTTAGGAAGTGCAGTCCTTCATATTATAACTTTCCCTTGAACTACAAAAATGAGTGTACACTCTAAGTTTGAATTAACAAGCATAATATAAGAATTACAAAAATATGAAGTGTGTCATACAATTACTCTAAGAATTTCATAACTTGTATTATTTAAGTATATTTTATTTTATTGATTGTATGAGCGCAAGCCAACAACAGAAGTTAAAAAAAAATTGCAAACTCTATGTGTTTGGTTATACTCGGTAAATAAGAAAGCTAGGAATACAAATATTTTATCATGTTTAGTTACTAGAGGTGAAACAGGGCTTAATGTTTGCNGTATTATTTAAGTATATTTTATTTTATTGATTGTATGAGCGCAAGCCAACAACAGAAGTTAAAAAAAAATTGCAAACTCTATGTGTTTGGTTATACTCGGTAAATAAGAAAGCTAGGAATACAAATATTTTATCATGTTTAGTTACTAGAGGTGAAACAGGGCTTAATGTTTGCTTATGTGCAGAAGAGCTTATGACTAAGGGATTTCTGAGATTAACGTGTTTTTCTAACATTTCGCTTTCTTACGCAACGTTTGTAAACTTGGCGATAAGCATTACTCGCCCGGCTTCTCTCTGCGTGTGACTGACGCCTTATCTTGCACAACCACCAAGTACTGTTCAACAGCCTTACTCTGATAAATGTTACATAACGTTTGAAGTAGGCCTTCCAGAAAAACGAGATATTTTCTTCCATGCAAACTGAGCAAAATGTATTACAAATGGTTAACTTCTGTGGACATTGTTTAAGTCGTAAAATATGAAATATTGAATATTGCAGCAGCGAAAAGAGCAGCTAATTATTTGAGACTGCAGAATAAAGCCACTCTTAGGTTATGCATTACAATACAGTTATCAAAACTGATTACTGGTAAAAATTAATTGAAAGGCATTTAACGAGCTTACATGCCAATTTATTACACACAACTACATTAATCGTTAGTTTGATTAATCGTGCTGGTACCTTTCAGCAAATTAAATTTCTCCGATTTATTTTCTCATAAGAATAAATTTTTCCCCAACAGATATTTTCTTGGTTCATTTTTATTAATTTATCCTCTTTAAATAAATTTTAAGCAAAAAAAAAAACTTAAATCGTTACAACAACAATGCAGAAATTTCCAAATGTAGATTATTATATATCGCAAACTAGAATACGTACACGTTATATAAAGGCAAATTTAAAGTGGATATTCTAAATCTGAATCTGTGACTTGAATCAGTGATACAAAATACAAATGTGCAGTCTTTTTTTAGCATCTGTAACTGGAAAATAAGTAAGACTTACTAGTAATAGATAACTTGAAGAAGTCGAATTCAGCGTAAACAGAATGAATTGTATTTTAAACATGTGAAAGTGGGCTGCCACCGAAGAATTCCATAAACTTTCACTGACTACACTGTAACATATGGAAATGTATTACATTTTTATTACTGTTTGCTTCCTCGGAATTAAGATCATGGACAATAATTTTTAATAAGTGGTTAATGCTTGTTTCGTCTCGCTGAAGTGTTATCTAAGTAATATTTTATTTGTATTAGTAATTTTATTTTGGATATTAAATATGTAGTTTCTATTGTTTTTAAGTATTGAGTAATTTTTTCATGTGAATTATTTTACAAGATAATGTTCATCTTTTTGAAAGAAGTTGGCCACATTTCTTTATGTTTCTATAGCAACCAATAGCTGGCAAAACTAATTCTGGTGCGCGCTTCACTGATTTTCAAATTTAATTGTTATAAACTGTTACGTTTTGTAATATTACGGCCAAGAGGACGAGCCATATTTAATTTTTTGACGTTGTACCAGGGAGGCTAGAAGTAGTCTCCCCTGGTAGGAATTTTATATAATTCTTAAATGATTTGACTTGTCTGGCATTGAAGACAGGCCGCCCAGTGTGGCAAAAGACGTGCAGAGGATTTTAACACGAAGACTGTCTGTATGGACTGCGGCCACGCACTTGTTTTGTCATGTAGGAAACGGTCATAAAACAGAAATAATACCGAAATGCTTATTAATACACAGCATTAAAAAATTTTCAGCTGACACAAAAAAAGGTAATAATTGAAAATATTATAGTCTGTAAGAAAAACTTCAATTATTTATTCTGACAAACTATAGACCGAATGAAACTATAGACCGAATGTTTTTTTTGTGAAATACTAACTTAAGGGAAATCACACTCTCTATAAATTTCAACGTTTGTACCAGAAAATAGTTAATACCACAAATGAAATTATGTCTATGTTATTTTATTTTAAATAAAATGCTTCGTTTGCTTGAATACTTCTTAAAGATTGGAAATTTTACGTGAATATGTTAAAAAATATGCATTTTGGTTAACTTAATAGAGCGTAAAAAAATAAAAAATAAAAAGTAATAGCGTAATCTAAAATCTTTAAAACGTTATTGGGCTGAAAATAAAAACCATTAAATCTGGTCTGTAATGACGACACGTTCAGAAAGTTTCGCGTGCCAGATCGCACTTACCCTCGTATAATGTCACGCAATGGCTTGCGGACTGCAGTTTGAGAACCACTGCTCCACGGGTCCCTTATAGTCTATGTGGGGTAGAGTGATCTCAATATATGCGCAAAACTAGTTTTTGTGTACCAACATTGAACGGCTTTTATGCCAATACGACTAGTATAAACGACGTAGCAAGGATTTCAGATGAGAACACTATTCAGTAAACAAGTACTTTGAAATACCCTTCATATAATCAAGTTGTCATGCAATTACATGAAATTGAAATTTATAAAAGTATTTAAGTCATATAAAAGGGGTTTGTCTTTGGAAAATAAAGATATGAATAAACACGTTCATCGCTTTTGACCATCTGACTTGAGAGCTGTATTGGTGTGGGGTAGGTCACTGTTGGGTACATGTGCAAATTACGAATAATCGGCCTATCTTGCATTCACGGTTAATTCCTACTTTACTGAAGTTCTGCTAAAGTTCTACTTCCAGGATATTACTATGACTCATACAAACAAAGCTGAACCAAATCTAGAAAATTACACAAAAAGGGACAATGCGCCTCATTCGTGCGCACACAGTGTAATCATATTTTGCATAAGAACTATTTCTTACTGAGCATTACCAACGCACTAGTTTTCTCACTGCTTTTATTAGAATTAATTATTAATATATTGTATTTATAAAATAGAAACCAAAATTAAATTTAATAAAAAGGTATTTTTATGTAAACTCAAATATAACATGGTTGTGAAACATGACAAATTTAGTAAATAACCAAACACACCATAAAGAGGAAAATTTTGTAACGGCCACATTCAAAAAGTGTGAAGAAATCGCGAATAGGCTATACCTCACGTATAGCGTACGACGGGTCGAGCCGCGCGCGCCAGCAGACGCTTGTCCGAGATGGGCACCCCGCGCGTCTCCGCACGTAACACGAACGGCGATATTACGTATTCATGTCGCGCGCGCCTCCCTGTTCCTCTCTTTGTTGCAACACGCGAGCCGCACTCGGCAGACCCCTTTCGGCGGCAACTG
>NQII01001729.1:18273-46487 GCA_002778355.1 Clitarchus hookeri
CCGCCTACCTGGCGCTTTTTTCCGCGTTTGAGGCCGAAACGCGCGGAAGTGATAAGGGCGACATTGCCACGCGCGTCAAGTGCGTCATCACCGCTAAGTGCAAGGCTCTGAACTGGTGCGCAGTTTTCTCATCGCACTGCGTGTACCTATGGGACTTTCAGTGGTGACTCTATTATTTTATTGGTGGAAAATCTGTAGTAAGGTTAAATGCATGTCCCTTGAGTAGTTTTGTATGTACCTGAAGCATATATTTTGAGATACAACGTTTTGAATAAACAGTTTTTAGCAATTTTGGAGTACTCAGGAATGGGATTTTTAATCTGCTTGACGTCTTGAATGAAATCCACAGCCCCCGTCTGACGTGTGTATTCTTTTCGTATAACGACACATTGCACGCAAATTTAATATTTTCGTATAAAAACGAGCATTTCAAACACTATGTAACGCAGTTCAAGCGCCACGTAGGCGGGGGGCCTTAAGGGCTCTGTTTCCCAAGCCTGCAGCCAAGGAGTATACGTGAGGAATTCGTGTTAAAGAAATCACTTCTCAATGCATTAGTTTTGAAGATAACTCTTTCAAACAAAAATATATTCAACGCGACTTTCTCAGAGAATACTGCTACGTTAAAGGGATTTACAAAAACATTTAGGGGATGCGGTGGCGTAGTGGTCAGGCTACTCGCCTCCGGCCACCGGCCAAGGCGAACTCGGCGTGCGAATCGAGCCGAACGATGCCGCTGTCGTCGGGTTTTGTCGTGGGGATCTACATTCCCTTATCCCTTGCATTCTGTCGCTGTCCAACCTCACCTCGCTTCACCATAACCAACACCCAAATCTCTCCACTAACCCTAACAAATTTTATTCATTGATCAGTTTTCTATAATGTAAATTTTAATGTTAAAATGAATATATATATAATATAACATGACAATTTAATAGATTGATTAATGCGCCAGTATTCCTTTAGTAATGTTTTGCAGAATAATATTTGTTTGAAACACCTATCTTAAAAATTGGTGCTCTGAGAAGGAGTTTCAATCGTTTTTGATTTGCGTTGTGCTCATAGTCAGATACATGGTTATATTTTACGTTTTACATTTTTGAGCACGCAGCAATTAACGTCAAATAAAGTTCATGTACTCTCTTACCGCAGTTGGCGAGTTTCAACTACAGTAGAAATGTTTATTAAAACCGGTAATAATAAGTATCGACTGTATAAACGTCGTATGTGAAGGTTTCAATTGAAGTAGTGACTTTAAAAGTGGTGAAAAATATTTCATAGCACATAAAATTATAGTTTGAAAAAATTAAGTAACTATAGTCTAAAAACAGTAGCTATACAGAAAAATGCATTGCATCTGTGGTTTGCAGGAACTTTTGTTCCATCCGCGATAGTTAAATTTCTNCAGTAGCTATACAGAAAAATGCATTGCATCTGTGGTTTGCAGGAACTTTTGTTCCATCCGCGATAGTTAAATTTCTCCATTTCTTTTAAATAGTATTAATATTCCGCCTAGCGACGTTGCTTAACTTGTTCGCGGCTGAGCACTTTTGGTACCAACTTTGAAAAGATTATAAATTAAAGCCATTTTCTGTCTTGTCGCCCCATTAAATATGCAACTATTAAGAGGGCAGCTACTGATATTAATTCATTTCGGTGTTATACACCTGCAGTAGGAATATTTTCTACTGCAATTTGAGTATTTTTCTGACAGCTACACAGAGATTCGATTGACGCATGATTATGAGTCAGTTGGTCCAGGGCGATGTTGAGGTGTGTAGGCAGTTCACGGTTAGTTGAGCATTTTTGGAAACCCTGCTCAGGGTCTACTTTTATTCTCATTTTGTTTCGTTCCGCCATTTTACAAAATCAACGTTGCCACGGGCCTAGTCGCTTTATTCATGCGCCATCTCAGGGAAATCCNTTCGTTCCGCCATTTTACAAAATCAACGTTGCCACGGGCCTAGTCGCTTTATTCATGCGCCATCTCAGGGAAATCGTGAAATTGTTAGGAATGTTTCTTTACATTTTATTTATTATTCATACTCAGATTTGTATAAAACAACACGCGCTAATTTCAATGGCTATTAATTTAAACATTACACTCGTAATAAAACTCCAAGTTTNATTTGTATAAAACAACACGCGCTAATTTCAATGGCTATTAATTTAAACATTACACTCGTAATAAAACTCCAAGTTTTGGAACTATTTTTATTAATTTGCTGCAACTTAACTGGGAACCTGCATGAAAGTGTATAATACTGTAGCGTACATGTAGTATGGTCAGTGATATTTCCAAAGGTTGTTTTAAAAAATTTTCTCGTACCGTGAACAGCCTTAACAAGGGACGTTAGGATATCGAATGAGAAAAANCAAAGGTTGTTTTAAAAAATTTTCTCGTACCGTGAACAGCCTTAACAAGGGACGTTAGGATATCGAATGAGAAAAAATAAGAACCTAAGTTATGCTTTCCAATGTATTCCTTGACCGTGAATTAAATTTGCAAAGTTTCCCATTCTGGGGTTAGATTTTTAAAAATAGTGACAATTACCGTGATGTCGTTCGACGTCTTTACTATTCAGACATATGTTCCGTGCTTTCATCGTTATATCCTTGTCTTTTAAATCAGAAATTATTGTTTTGAAACAAATCGAAAAAAAAAACACAGAAACTTGTTCCACTTCTCTTAATACAGGTTTGATTTCAAATAGTTAAAGATTGATGATTAATGGTGGCAATAAAATGTTTTAAAGGAGTTGAGGAAGCAGGATTGAAACGTCAATTGGTGTCGGTATTATCGCAGTACTCGAATGAACTTGCCATCGGCCACTGTGATTTCCAGGGCGCTGAAGATGCCAGACGATGGTTTGAGCATTATCTCTGACACGATTCATAATCAAAACCAAATCTTGACTGGTAAAAAAAAATTAGCTTTAAATTTCTCACAAATCGTACTTGGACATTCAGAAATTTTATCACGAACGGTAATCTCTCCCTGCCAGAAAGTATTCTCTCGTGATATTAAGCAAGCGACCCGCGTCGTGGAGCGCGGTGATCAAAACTGACATAAGGGACTTCCATCTAGTAAGCGTTTCATTTTCTGAAACAATGTGAGTGGAATCATTCACACTAACGGAAATACGGTATTTTACTGGGTTTCTTGTCTCTTACATTACACACCAGATATGCCACTAAAGAACTTTTTATATGGTAGTTTATTTTAGTTTACCAAGCAGTGGTATGTACAGAAGAGTAGACCTTACTTAGTCTAATATAGGATGCTTGAAGCTCCACTAAAGAGTCAGACGCAAGTTGGATGATACTTTTTACGCTGTCATCCATAATAACGCCATTTTTTTATTCTTGATTTTTACCTGTTCGGCAAGTAATTCATAGAAAACTAAAGTCAGCTATAGCGGGTAATTCTAACTTCAAACTAGAAATGAATTAAATATTTTCTTCACATTTCTAGATTACTGTTAACTTAATTTTAGAAATTCGCATTGAGTTGATGTTTGTCATTACGTAATGAAACAAGGGACCGGTGCTAATCTTCCTTAATGTTAAAAAATATGTATTAACCTACGTAGTTACATAACATTTCTTTAAAAAAAATATCTTATTTCAAAATACATTTGTACATACTAAAAGAAATTCAGGGTAGCGACATTACACGANGTTTATTTTAGTTTACCAAGCAGTGGTATGTACAGAAGAGTAGACCTTACTTAGTCTAATATAGGATGCTTGAAGTTCCACTAAAGAGTCAGACGCAAGTTGGATGATACTTTTTACGCTGTCATCCATAATAACGCCATTTTTTTATTCTTGATTTTTACCTGTTCGGCAAGTAATTCATAGAAAACTAAAGTCCGCTATAGCGGGTAATTCTAACTTCAAACTAGAAATAAATTAAATATTTTCTTCACATTTCTAGATTACTGTTAACTTAATTTTAGAAATTCGCATTGAGTTGATGTTTGTCATTACGTAATGAAACAAGGGACCGGTGCTAATCTTCCTTAATGTTAAAAAAGATGTATTAACCTACGTAGTTACATAACAATTCTTTAAAAAAAATATCTTATTTCAAAATACATTTGTACATACTAAAAGAAATTCAGGGTAGCGACATTACACGAATTTGAAGTCACCGCGTGGCGTATTGCCAACTCTTGAAATTTTACCTATTACGACAATGGACGCATCAAAACAGCGGAGTGGTTGAATAAACTACTGAATAGTAATAATAATAATTTATTTATTTTCTTTCATGGGTCGGTACTAAACGGGATCTTTATCTAATTTTTCTAGAGTTGCAACGGTTAATATGCTTTATCGACACGTGTGAGAAATGCGGATAGGAAAACTATTCTCCAATGCAGCCGGCCATTGTGAGTGCCGTGACCTCGTGACACGTTCAAGTATCACTACGCCACGCGAGCGGGAGGCGGCTGTTGTTCTGTGTGACGTCACGCAGCGTCCCTGCCACAGCCCGGCACGAGTGGGCGGACGAGGAAGTGTTGTGGGGATGAGGCAGACGTGCCGGCAGACTTGCGTCCTCGGCGGGAACGCATGTGGTGGCGCGGGTTTACTGGCCTGCAGCCAGCAGGGACGCGATTACGACCGTCAGTGCGCCCATTCCTGGCTTCGCAGCTGTTCGCTTGCCGCCATCATCAACATCAATGAAAGGTGGGGCTGCTTCTAAACTGCTTCATTCATTGAGTTCAATCTCTGAGAAAGCGTTTGCTGAAATTTAATTAGTATGTTACCACTCACTGCATAGTAAGAGTAGCAACACTTGCGAATTCGTAACACTTATTTTGTGAACCTCTCCTATCGTACACAATTACAAGTTTGGCAGTTATATCGCCATAGAAAAAAGTATATTGGCGCCAATATTAAAATTAAGTAACATACTTCTAGAACCTCCGAGTTCATAAAATATTCTTCCAAATGACAGGTGCATTTCATGGTCTGAGAATTCCGTTTGTCCAAAAAGTCACCTAAGGTATTTATTGAAAAGGAAAAAGTAAATTTTAAATTGGTTTCAAAGGTTTTCGCTGCCTATGTTTAAAAACTGCAAAAATTATTTATTATTATCTTCAAGGAAGATGTTGAAAAAAAATTGTACCACTGGCATAGTAAGAAAATGAACGTTTGTTGTAACATTTATAAAAAGTGAATACTTCAAAGTATATAAATATTTTTATATTTTTCAGTTTTCAAAAATTATGGTTAACACGTCTCCAAATTGTTTTTATAAAAGTAAAAATACTCTTCATTATGTATAAATAAGTTCAAAGTTTTGTAAATAATTTCCTTAAATTGGTTAACTCCTCTGTAAATCAATGCAAATCTCCTTTGTGTAATTCTGCCATGTTAAGCTACGGATATGTGTTATATAAAATATATTTTTTTACTCTAGTATCCGATACACTCAACCTGCTACATCCCCCAAAAATTGTAATTTTTTTATACTACTGGAATTTTTATCTTTGCCTACAAATTTGAGCATTTTAGAAATGGCAAACCTCGTTATTCGCCACAAAAAATCTCGAAATAGAAAGGCATGCAATTTCAAAACCTTATATTTATGTATTATTTATGCCGATGGTAAACCTTTTACAATCACAGGTCAGTGTTTACATTTGCAAAAATTTTTATATCCTTACAAAAATATTTTTTCCCCTTTTTTCGAGTTACAAAACCATATATTTCAATACCGGATGATAATAATAATTATTCCAATATTAATTATATTTATTTTAGAGGGATGTTAGATTTTTTAGTTATAATAAGCACTAGGTATTTTATATATTTTTAAGAATTTTATGTTATGCTTAATGTTATAAATTATTATTGACAACAAGTTGAAAAAATCCCAACAGCATTGACTCCGCGTTTACGGAAACTCATCTACGTATTCACCACCGGAAGTTGGGAAACTACCGTTTTTGCCGAGTCCGATTAAATCGACGTATCGACAGGTTGAACAGGCCTAAAATGTCAGTGGATCTAGTATAAGTGCACCACAACATCGACAGACAAATTTTTGTACCAAAATGGCAATGTACAATAAAATTAATAACAATTTAATAATCTGATTGAGCGATGACATTAAAGAAGGTTAAACTCACTGAGATTATTTTCAATGGAAATGATTCGCATATTTAAGCGGACGCAAACACTGTCGAAAATATAAGATATGTTTTGTATGTTGAAAAGCTACAGTATATTATTAACTAAATTATTCTTGAACGTTTTTAAGTGTGACTTTTCTGTGGAATAAAATTACTTTTCATACCTTTATCAATTCGCTCGCATCCGTAAAAAAATTATATAATGAAACTTGTTCGTAAGTCTCTCTAGCGGCGTCTGCTGCCGGAGCATGCGCACGGGAACATTTATAACTTGCTTTATCCGTCGGTGAATTCTCAAGTACTCGGACTGTGTGTTTATGATTATATAAAGCATTTAGTTTTAATTTATTTAAATGTATGATTCATGTAGGTAATACTAAAATAAAATTAATGCAAAATTTGGCATTGACTACTTACCAAGTGAAAAATGTATTACTTCAAAAAGACGAACTGGCATTATGTTAGGTTTTAAAAATAATTCAGTTGCAAAGTGGTAATTTTCATATCATGTACAAATTACAAGTGTTCATATTTTCTTCAATTTCGTTATTATTTTGATATTTGAATATGCTCCTAAACGTTGCACTGTTCTGTTCCAGACATGGCCCAAAGTCTTTCAAGAAATTTCGACTTGTATATTCACTGAAAAGACCAGCTTCCATGACAATGAAATTATAATACTGGCAATGGGAAAAATTCATCAGAGCAAAATTATAAAAAGAACAAACGTAATTTGGAAGAAAAATTTCATCCTTCAATATATTTAAAGTATTCTCAGGCAAAATGTCTAGTTTGCCACACGGTAGATTTGAATCAAAATTTATTTTTAAAATAACATTTTAAGAAGGCATTGCTGAAAAAATCAAAGCATGTCATGCTGCTTTCTTAGATATTTTGAGTGAACATAGAAAGAGCGTTCAGAGACTTTGAAAGAAGTTCATTGCATAACGTGTTACATTGCTGTAAATGCGAGAAAGTATTCCCCAAGTAAAGAGGTTTGAGGTTTACCATGTAGATGAAAATGGTTTCATAAAAAATGCACGTAAAATCGAAGGCATTACTGTCGAAGCAAAAACTCCGTGCGTCAATATCTAAGCAGTGATTTAAGTGGCAGGGATTTATGGTGCAATGGATATCCTGGTGAAAAACTGCAGCTTAACTATGGATATTTTCGAGAAATTTTGAGCGATGACTTTAAGATAGATTTCGGAAGGTCATTCATTCACTGATAATTGATCAACTAGTTCTGGCCGTACGAAATGTTTTCTGGGTCATAGAATAAAGTTGAAAAGTCTATTTTGAAGTTAAAACTTTAAAGTTATTAGAAGCCTACAGACAATGAGTCTTTGTGTCAAAAACTTAGTGCTTAGCTATGGTATTTGTAATTTTTTTCTTTAATTTGCCGGAAAAAGAAGGTTATTACGCATGACAGTTATATTTGTACAAGTTTACAGTATGTGAAAATAGTAGGGTACAAATATTGGTTTTGGGACATGCATCATGCATTAGGAGGTAGGAGTTGTCCACCATATTGGTAGGCGTGGCCAGCGGCCATATTGGTCGGTGCCATCCTCCATATTGGCAGGTGTCACTGCCAGAGCTCGATGCCGTGTTGGATGTTCTTCCCCCGTCATCGTTAGAAATTATTCTTATAAAATTTTTTTATCAAATATAGTATAATTAAAAATATTATAAAATATTAAAGTTACACGTTCGCCCCTCTGGATTTTTAATAATTATATCCGTTTACAGTGTTGCTGCAGATCATAATTCCAATTTTCTACTATTTTCTAGTAATGTTGCCCAGAAACTATATTAATCAAATTTTTTCTGCCGGCCACTTTGGTACGCATCGGGAAACGTATTGATCCCCACTACTCCCTCACAGAAAACAGTATCCAAGATAACTATTATTTAAATAATTTCTGCCCACTACCTCGGATATTGATTGATTTTTTTAGAAAAAACAAATGAAAAGTGTGTCGTCTCTGCGATTGTAGAAAGGTGATCGCTTTAGAAGACTGAGAATAGCGGGTAAGAAGACTCTCAGTACACACGAGCGCACGGGCGTTGACGAGATCGGCTGCCACGACGCAGCACGGCCGGGTGTCAGTCGTGAGTTATCCGTTACGAGCGAGCACTGCAGTCCGCCTTCAGTCACAAACAGTCTCCAAAATTTCCATAGCGAAGCAGTGCTTGCGCAGATACCAAGTGAGTGGTTATCGCTTCGACAAGTGTAGCGTTGCGCCGAGTACAGGACGCGTGGGCCTATCAGTGACACAGTCAGCTCTCTAAGTTACGCTGCCGCAGCGACGCACGACACAGTGCCTTGTAGGCATCCCGGACTCCACACCCAATCGGATTTGCGCAAGTACTGTCGCCTGCTACAGTCCAATCGTGCTCATTATGCAAACGATAACCCCTCAACACGGTGATTTAAGAACACGACCCATGCGAAATTTGGCATCATCGCAGGACTGTTTTCACGGTTGGCCGAAGATATTAGATCGTGTCTGCTGCTGAAGAAGATCGACACCAAACGTAAGGTAGACTACGTGTTTTGGGACCATCCTAAAGAACTCGTCGATAGACTACGGCTACTGGTAGCTTCGCAGTCTGCGGGCAACCGGTCGCACACCAACGTGATTATATTCATAATCGAAGAACTCGTCGAAGTTGGATATGTCATGAGATGATGAAATATACAATTTTTGGGGAATTGCACAGGTTGGTCAGAAGGAATTATCCTCAGCGGAAGTACGTCATGAAAGAGCTGGACGATACTTTCCAATCTGACCTGATAGAAATGCAAGATTTTGCTTTTACGAATAAAGGCCAATACTACTTTCCGTGTACTGATGAAAAGGTACGGCATAAATCACTATTCAACGTACTCTGGACTCAAACGTAGCATTGTCGAGCGTTTTCATCGGACTCTGAAAGCCAAATTTTAGATACATTTCACGGCAAATGGAAACTGAAAGTGGCTTGAGCTACTGCCGAAACTCGTCCACTAGTATAATAATACCTATCATTCTACCACTCTCATGAAGCCCGAAGATGTCCAGGACAGCTCCCTACTTCGGAACGTGTTCTCTTACCACAAGAAGAGAGACCTGCACAAGTTTAAAACTAAGATCGGCGACCTGGTGCGCATCTCCAAACAGCGCGGCATTTCCCACAATGCCTACTGTCACAACTGGTCTGCGGTATTGTACAAGGTGGTTCGCATGTGACATACGTACCCGCGCATATATTACCTCGAGAATCTACGTGGCGAACCCATCATCGGAGACCTTTTACGCAGAGGAGATCCAGCCTACGAAGTTTCCCGATGTTTATTTGGTGGAAAGGGTGCTGGAACGACGTAATGGACGTGTGTACGTGAGGTGGCATGTAAATAACACAAAATTTTGTAATAATTTCAGAGTTTCATAAGAACGATGCTCGTGTGCTTAAAGGGGTCACGATGGTGTAGTGGTTAGGCCGCTCCCCTCCCACTTGGGCGAACCGGGCTCGATTCCAAACTAGTGTTGCTAATAGTATGTCACCATTAGCTGCAAAAATTTAATATCAAGTGACATTTTAAATAATTCAATAAAATGTACTTACTAATTTTGGTATAACTCATTGAATTACAACTTTATCAACACTACGACAAAACCGCTTCCCGGGTCGCCATTTTGGAGATACATCTCAGTTGACCAGTTCAAAGCTCCGAGCTGATACTTCGATGCACCGTCCCCCCCCCCCACAAACATCTGGGACCCTCACACCCAAAGGAACCGCGGTCCAGCCGGAGCATCACCCAACCTCTACTCTCTCTCCAGGACAGTGCCGGAGCTCTGTCGCCATTTATTTCGTCGACCTTTTACAGGGGAGAGTACCCACCTACTTCAGGTGTTGAAGTGTCAACAACTGCCGCAACGAGTCCAATCTCAATTAACTGGACACCAGAGAAAACTTCGCCCGTGGTACTATCTGAATTTTCATGGTACTATTAGGTCACTCCAAAGGTGCATAACGATAATTCTAAATTTTTTCACAGTGTCATTTATATTTTTGGGCTTTTTTGGCCCAACGGCTTGACTATTGATTATTCCAACGCCCCAGCAAGTGGACGAGCCTAGTTGCCGACTGTCGGTCCAATCATCAGGCCGGACACCCCATTCCCCGTATGTGAGGTACGAGATGGACACGGACGTCACGGTGGAGCCCAAGTTCCTTAAGCCCAGGGGTACCGGGTGCCGAGGCACCACCCTCGGAGGCTTGGGTCGCCTAGGTGGGAGAGGCTATGCAGGACTTAAGGCCCGTAGCATACACACCCATTTATTACCACTGAAGTACCAGGCTCGGATATAAGAACACGGCACTATCCCGAATCCTCAAACGCCATGTACTGTCCTTCTTAGTGACCCACTGGGTGAGTGGCACTGTAACCCCCCTTGTAGAACTACAAAGAGAAATTCAAATGGGGATTACATCGCACAGTATGATTGATTGTATCAATGAAATCTGCCAAACACCAAATTTTTTTCCACATGGCCTGTCATCCATGAATTATCTACGGGGCACTAACTGGCGACCTATCTAAGAGTGCAACAGCGTCGCAGTGTCTCACCGCAGTCCGTCGCCACATCGCTGTGTGCCGAGCGACGGTGCGAAGGAAGATGAGTGGTAAAGCACCATCCAAGTGGCAGTATTACAAAGAACTGAACTGCTTAGCCTCCTGGCATCTGTGACTGCCAACGTCATTGATATCCACGAAGATTTGTCGTAGAACAGTGTGTTTGTGTGTATGCGTGTGTGGTGTTTTGTTTAGCAATAGGAAATATAATGCAAATTTATTTTCATATGAATGAGAGGTAATAAATTTCTTAAAATAAAGAAATGCTTTTTATATGTGCAAATTTATAAATGAGGAAAACGTATATTTTAATGATAAAATGATTGTATGTATTAAAATGTGAAAAAGGTGTTTCACTTTAGTGCTATATTTCCCTATTTCTTTTTTTTTCCCCAAAGCACTAATCTTAATATAGAAGATGTACTTACGGATACCGTATTTGGAAAGAGCTTATTAACGTACCCCAGTGTTACAACTGAAGGCTTATCACGGGACGGCTTACTAACTAACTTATGACCTAACATAATTTAACACTCATGCCTTACCTAGGATTCGAATCCAGAACCTCCTGCAGCGCGGACTTGTGGCGCATCAACTGACTGCGCCACAGGGGGTCGGCATGGATACTAAAATGTTACACGTATAAACATTTGTGTACACATACGAATATATAAATGTGTGTATATATGTATATATACACGCACACATATCGTGTGCACTTACACACAAATTTGTTTACAAGTTTAGCCTGCTTTCCTTAGGAAAGATAGGTTTATGAGATCAATTTCCTGTGTCTGTGTGATGTGTGTATGTTTGTGTGTATAGGTGAGCGTGTGTGTGTTTTCATAATACTTTATTGGTCTTTAGACCGAATGTCACTAAAAAGATGACAAAATATGTGAACAATATGTTTTATAAATTCTCTTCATTGCTACTGTCTTCCTATTGTGTTTGTTTCAAATGGATTTTATGGTCTTATATTTACGGAATATGGGCTAGAAATGTCCACTATTAAAAAAACCTCTTTCTACTTGAATTCCTTGAAATGGAGGTTGTCTGCCATAGACATATTTGCTAAATTTGATGAAAATCGTTTAGATGTTTCGTGCTGTATACACTTAATGTTTTATATGAAACTAGCTGACCCGGCAAACGTTGTTTTGCCATAAAAAGTATTTCTATAAAAAAATAAGGGTTGGTGGTAGAAGGGTGAAAATTTAGGAGGGTATGTATTTTTTGATGCCACATCATAAAAAAATTAAAAATAAAAATTTTGTTTAAACAATAAAAAAAAATTGTTTGGGGGTGGCCACCCTTATTACTTAGGGGTGTAAAAAATAGATATAAATCTATTCTCAGTCCTACCGAGTATACATAAAAAATTTCATAAAAATCGGTCCAGCCGTTTCGGAGGAGTTCAGTGACTAACACTGTGACGGGAGAATTTTATATATTAGAAAATATGCCTATTTTTTCGAATTGGTGGGCAAAATTGGTTATTATTGAACTTAATACTTAAAATAATTACTGCTAGTTTACCAAGTTTGCACCACATCGGCTACCATATATCATATCGTGCCCTCAGTAAAATACACCCGTAACAGTAAAACTCGGAAAAATTAACGTGAAGTGTTTTAAGTGCATAATTAAATTCGTATAAATAAATAGCGATATTGGCAATTTTATTTCAAATGTTCTCTATAAAATTTGTGAGAGATAATTTTATTATACACTGAATAGACAAAAAAACTGGTAACAGAGGTATGGAACCAATCAGAGTAACGCAATGCGGTCGGCAGCTAGATCGGTTACAGCTGCTACAATGGCAGGTTATCAAGATTTAAGTGAGTTTGGACGTGGTGTTATAGTCGGCGCACGAGAGATGGGACATAGCATCTCCGAGGTAGCGATAACATTTGGATGTTCGCGTACGGCCATTTCACGAGTGTACTGTGAATATCAGGATTCCGGTAAAACATCACATCTTCGACATCGCTGCGGCCGGAAAAAGATAGCGAAAGAACGGAACAAACGAAGACTGACGGGGCGTGTGGGGGAGGAGTGGGCTACACGATAATAAGTAGGTGTACCAGTTTTTTTGTCTCATTAGTGTATATAGTAGTTAAAAGAAAGACATCAAATTTTTTTTTACTACGAGCCTGTTTTACTGGGGATGTAATTATGAGGATCTAACATAATAAAAGTAATAGTAATTTAGAATTTTCAAGTGAAACGTTTCCTCAAATACGAAAATGAGGACGACCCCGCCAAGAAACGAAACAGTTTGCCTTGATACGAGGCAAATAGTTTTCATCACCATACCATAGCAGCCCTTATAATTAATTTGTGGGAAATATATATCCACTGTAAAAAAAATCCTTCAACTAAACTGATTTTTAAAAGTCACATAACTTTGCTATCCGAGCCACCGAGAAATTTCCATCGAAACTGCATGAAAATGAAGTGCAAAGGACAGAAACCTAAATAGTTTATATTAATTTATATCTTTAGTTTAATACTTCAAAACGTTTTGGAAAAAAAAATGCAACAGTGTCGAACTAAGCCTTGGGTAACAAGATCACGAAGTTTTGCTATTCCAATCTTCGAGATGCACTCATACGAAATAAATTCCGCATGACCATCCTTAATTTATGATTCTAAATTAATATTTTTCAAAGATTCACAAAGTAATATTTTGACATTGGTGTGGTGGATAGTTTCCCTACACAGAATAATACTTAATTCCTGATAGTAATTTTATTGTTAAAAACAAGAAACTGCTGAAGAAATAAAATATTTACAATCAGGTGTTTATATGATTGGCCTTTTAACAAATAAGAGGTCCGAAGTTTGTGGATCTGGCAGCTAATTAAAGTATTGCCATTTAGGGAAGACCTTCCCCCAGCATAATAAATGTATGGTTTTATAGCGTTTTTATGTTTTTAAAAAGAACATTCCGAAAGACCGCTATACCCAACTAGCTGTTTACCTTACACAGCAGTGCATACACAACGACTGTCTTCGACGAACTCTTGGTGTATGCCGAAATTTTGATTTTATCTAAATTTGGCAGAATTTAAATTGTGCCGTAATTATGATTCCGTAGTTCCCTTGCCTGTACTGCAGTGTAATGTGAATAGCTAGTTGGGTATAAGGGTACTTTCGAAATTTCCTTTTTAAATATATGAAGAAACCTGATATACTAAGAAACCAATACGGCGGGAGAAGGTTTAACTTAAGAGCTGCAAATCAATAAGTGCGTGTGCGTGTGTTGGTGTTTCGCAGATATGGCTGCCGTCACGTTCGTCCTGCTGGTGGCGTGCTTTGTCCTGGGGAAGATGGCGCTGTCGCAGGACCCACCAACCACCGAGGATCCCGCCGCTGCTCCTGCCTCTGACCAACCCCAGACTACGTCGTTTACTGAGGACATTCATTGGCTGCTGGCGTGCCATGAACTTTGCCTCATTGGTCAAGGTGACTCGGCCTGCAACTGCGACTGAACACCCTGACACTTATATGAACAGTCTCATTCAAGAGCCTGAAGCCTCTTATAATGTTGTAATATTTCACGTGTTTTGCAACAAAATGTAGCCCCTTGTCGAACAGTACACAAGTACACAATCAGTGCTCTAAATATAAAGTAAACTATAAGTTTTTAACAAATGTGAAAATTATAACAATATAGCACGAAACCATCCACGCTTTCCAGTTCTGATGTTATCAGAAATTTGACTTTATTTCATGTTTGAGGTTATTTTAGTAATGATATATTCATGCGATACATGCTTTGAAATCGTGAGGTATTTATTCCCAACTCGTATAAGGAAAAATTAACATGTGAGTTTCTTGGCATTCATGAGATAGTTTTGTTTCCTTTCCTCCCTCTGCCCAAAACTTAGCACATCTCAAAACCATGTTATTGTGGGGAAATGTGTTTGCATGAATTGTAAAGAACAGAGTAAAATTAAAACACGTCTCTGCTACCACAGAATGGCGCATGAGCATGTTAAGTAAACCACGAATTGATGGGTGCCTTAGCTAATCACTCAGCAAAGAAATACATTATTAGTTTCACATGCTTGTACCCATCTACCATAGTCTACTGCTTAAGTAGTTANATCACTCAGCAAAGAAATACATTATTAGTTTCACATGCTTGTACCCATCTACCATAGTCTACTGCTTAAGTAGTTCTACATAATTAAACGTAGCTGCACATGTATACAACAGTTTGTGACAAAAGATCAGGCAGTAGGCATGAGAGGCTCTAATGAGGCATATACGCTAACAATATTAAAATTAATAATACTTATACAAGTAATGGTCGTTTTTTGGCGAAAAAATTTTCAAAATTGTATGGATATGGTTTGCCGTTAAGTTCTCGTTATGAGACATATGCGCTTTTAAAGTTGGAGCGGAAATAAAAATATTTTTTTTGGTATTAAAGTATGAGGTAATGAATAAACGGGTAATTGGTATATTTCAAACATTGAAAAAGTTCGGAAATTTAAGTCCTTTATTATAATAACTGTGGTTAAACCGAAACTAAGTTTGTTTTTTATAGCCACTTTATTACTTAAAATGTTATGATCGAAAATACATTTTGTGTTATTAGTCTAGATACAATGCCGGTCTTACGTATTTTTTAAGGTGGTGCGAAGTCTTAACATGACATCTCCACTTTTATTTAACTGTATTATTTCTGCAAGGGCAGTAATATTATTACGCGCTCATCCATGATTTTAGCTCTCATGGCAAGTAATATTTTTTTCGTTGTCTAAATTTATGTACACATTAACATTCCAATTTGGTTTTTTTTTTTTTCCGAATTGAAAAAATTATAACCAACATTTTGTACTTAATAAATTAAGTTAACAACTTATACGTTAAAGAAGACCTTACTCTAAATGCCAGAGAAGAGCATTGTAAAGTTCCAACATATATTTTTGTCTTGCCTTTCCCCTTGCCATGAAACTATGTTTAGACATACATGTAACTCCCTCGCCTTAGTACTTGCGAATTTCTGAATATGATCAGGATATTTCAATGACTCGACAATATCGGTTTTCGTCGATGAAGTTTTAATGTTCTGTAATTTGTCTTCAAGTCTGGTAGAACATAAATAGGTTTGCGGTAAGTTTCTGTTTACTCTAAANATCACTCAGCAAAGAAATACATTATTAGTTTCACATGCTTGTACCCATCTACCATAGTCTACTGCTTAAGTAGTTATACATAATTAAACGTAGCTGCACATGTATACAACAGTTTGTGACAAAAGATCAGGCAGTAGGCATGAGAGGCTGTAATGAGGCATATACGCTAACAATATTAAAATTAATAATACTTATACAAGTAACGGTCGTTTTTTGGCGAAAAAATTTTCAAAATTGTATGGATATGGTTTGCCGTTAAGTTCTCGTTATGAGACATATGCGCTTTTAAAGTTGGAGCGGAAATAAAAATATTTTTTTTGGTATTAAAGTATGAGGTAATGAATAAACGGGTAATTGGTATATTTCAAACATTGAAAAAGTTCGGAAATTTAAGTCCTTCATTATAATAACTGTGGTTAAACCGAAACTAAGTTTGTTTTTTATAGCCACTTTATTACTTAAAATGTTATGATCGAAAATACATTTTGTGTTATTAGTCTAGATACAATGCCGGTCTTACGTATTTTTTAAGGTGGTGCGAAGTCTTAACATGACATCTCCACTTTTATTTAACTGTATTATTTCTGCAAGGGCAGTAATATTATTACGCGCTCATCCATGATTTTAGCTCTCATGGCAAGTAATATTTTTTTCGTTGTCTAAATTTATGTACACATTAACATTCCAATTTCGTTTTTTTTTTCCGAATTGAAAAAATTGTAACCAACATTTTGTACTTAATAAATTAAGTTAACAACTTATACGTTAAAGAAGACCTTACTCTAAATGCCAGAGAAGAGCATTGTAAAGTTGCAACATGTATTTTTGTCTTGCCTTTCCCCTTGCCATGAAACTATGTTTAGACATACATGTAACTCCCTCGCCTTAGTACTTGCGAATTTCTGAATATAATCAGGATTTTTCAATGACTCGACAATATCGGTTTTCGTCGATGAAATTTTAATGTTCTGTAATTTGTCTTCAAGTCTGGTAGAACATAAATAGGTTTGCGGTAAGTTTCTGTTTACTCTAAANTTTTAATGTTCTGTAATTTGTCTTCAAGTCTGGTAGAACATAAATAGGTTTGCGGTAAGTTTCTGTTTACTCTAAATACCTTCACCATTAGCCACAGTTACTGTGATAGTAAATGGTCTGCGGAGAACAGTCCATACGTTAAAAGAGAAATATCTCGCCAACTATTATCTTTTGTCAGTTTAAGCACTTTCAACTACTTAGCCCATTCCTTTAGAATTGTCTTGGGAAATGAAATCACTGCTGCTAACGCTTATCCTAAAATATTGCATTTGCCGTCATCGCTCACAGTAACTTTTAAGTCGGTGCAGGCCTCCTGCAGTTTATTCGGAAAGATTTTTCACATTGCACAAAGACGACCATGCGCTACTGAGTAGAGTGGATTAATTTGGGTGGTTCTAAACAACGAGGTCTTGACATCCAATGCGAACGAAACAATGTGGATATAGAGCAACACCGGAATGCAAGGGCATGTGAATCGGGAGGTCCCCGAGAAAACCTGCCGAACAGCGGTATCGTCCGGCACGATTCTCACGTGCGAATACCTGGAGTGAACCCTTTCGGGAATCGAACACAATTCACCGTGATGGTAGGCCATGTGCGATTAAATTTTTAACAATCTTCAAAGCGTGTAATCGATGAAGGTTCAGCTGCAGCAATAATGGGAAAGAGTATGTTTCTCATAAAAAATTCTTCAGCACCTATTGGTGCTTCATAGACTGCCTCATATTCGAACATCCTCTTCTTCCTTCGATATATCTGATGTGGTGAGCACCGATTTGAAATATCTCGTGAATATTGCTGCACTATTCTTGTACGCACACTCTTCTTTATCCCTGCCATATTGGCATAATTATCTGTCTTTTGCCGTGACATCCATTTATATCTAACTCAAAATCTTCACAAGTTCATAAAGTAACAGGTCATTCAGTCCTCCTGAAGTGTAAATCACCTGATTATAAACAACAAAATACTTCCTCTGAATGGCAAGTTTGGTATTGCTTATTTCAGCTTTGTTGTTCGCTTATTTATGAATTTAAGTGAGAAGTTTGGATGTCTCTTAACATCGGAGTCTTAAGTGTTCTAAATTTTCTGTAACACATGCACCAGAAGAGGTTGATCTATACATTCTCCTGATCTAAATCACGTAATAAGGCTGCAGAAGAGTGGAATTTGTACAAGGAAGTTCTCATCCCGTTCTACTGGCAGGAACATTATAACTGCTGCTCTCCTTCTCCGATGCACGGACAAGTTTAGAAGAGAACATCAAGAAGAATACCGAACTTTCCGTACAATTCCGCAAAATATGTCAAATGTATTCAAATTATTATCTTTATGGAACGACAGGTAAGCTACTTTAGCAACAGTGTTTATGTCAGCTGTACAACGTATTAGGTGCATTTGTCTTGCTACAATATTTTATAATTTCCATATCGTTCTATTATTATAAATCAATTAAGCCATACTCGTTGATAATCAAAAAGTATTCACAGAAAAGTTCATGCTACCTCAGTCACTAGTATTCTAACACCTTGTTGTACCATTTATTTCTAAATAATCCTGCTTTTTCAGGTACTGGCTAACAACGAGTTACACGTACTCTGCTACTATAGTCACGTATTAACTAAATGTTTGTGTTATTTACTTAATACTTATTTTTCTTTAAAATTTTTTGTCATGAAAAAATCAGTTTCGAGTTACTAGCATGTTACAGGAACATTGCGTTTATTTATCGGTCTTAATAACACTTAAAACGTCTAAGATAAGGTATGTTTTATCTGTGAAATTACCTCAAAGGTAGGGGACCTAAAATTTCGTCAGCTTAATACATTTAACACAGAAGACGTGTTGAAAGGTTTTAGAATGGAGCATCATATGGCACACGTATTCCTAAATATGGACTCTACTCACAAGTAAATTACAAAAAAAAACCATTTAATGCTGTATAATATTACAATAAATATGTTTGTAATTTTGACTTATTAAAATTCCAAAAAGGACTATTAATGTAAAAAAATGTTTTTCGCGACACAACGAAACACTACTCAAGTAATTAAACACCTGAATGTTTGTCATAAAAACATATTTGCAAGTTATTTTCAACCTTCGAAGCTAGTGTTACATTTTAATTAAGCTCGTTTTCAAATGAAACAAAAAGAAACAGCATTTCACGCAATAAAACAAATTCTCTCCGTACTGATTGGGTGAATACAGGTTCCCACAGATGATACATCCGTCATCGGCCCTTCTTCGTCTTCAGTACAAACATAGTGTCATCACTGCAGTCATTTTGCTCCTGTCATTTGGTTGTCTCCTGGCTACCTTTTTTTCTTTGGGAAGCAATGACCACACCTTATTCTTTCTGTGCAGAAATTATTACAGATTTTTTTTTTTTATTGGGAGATCCGTTCATCAGAAGAGTGCAGCCTCTCTTGTTGATAGCTGTGGTTTGTTTACTGGAATTGGACTGATGTGTTTGTGGTTGACCTGTCACGAAACGAATGTTCGAGGAAGTGTTGCGTTTCTCTGACTTTGTGAAATGGAGGGACATTAGGAAAGTCTTGCATTATTCCAACTTCCTCAAGTTGGTCTTCCTGCTATGCGTGGGCCGCATAATTCACCCCGCTGAAGCATGGTTATATGAATGGCTTCCTGTCTTACAGAAACTGCTTTTTACAGTTCCCATCGTTTTAGCACTTATGTAAACTACATCGAACAACTTGGCGATCTGCTTATTGTTTAAATCGTTTATTTCAGAAACAACATGGCTTAAGTCATTGAACACTAATTTTTCAGGAAATACAAAAAACATCCTTCCATGAGTAATTGTCACATTAATATTGCGACAAATTTTTATAAGATCTTCGTCATATTAAAGACTGACCTGTAGTTTTGTTCATAGAAGAATTTCGCTTAGTTGTTGATTGTAATTAATGAAAATGATTGACTTATGTCGTATCTTAAATAAACATTGTCGTTTTACTAACAGCGGTATTAGCTGTTTTATTTGCAATGAATAACAAACAAAACCCCTTAACTGAATAACTCAAACACTATTTGATAAATACAAGAAATTGCTCACAAAATAATGTCAAATTACATTGTTATATTCTAAAAAAAAATGTAGTTGTAATCCCTTCACACTTTGTGTAGTTTGTCACTCTTGTGTTGGCCAGGTGTATAACTCTTCGTAGAACTTTGCAACTTCTTCCTTTTGAGGCATGTACTCCTACGGCTTGAGGATTTTAACCATTGTCTCTTTCTTTACTGTAAAACGCCCCCAGAAATTATTTGCTCATTAGGTATTTTGTATATGGAAAGTATCACAAAGTAGAACATTAGTGAATTTCCGTGCAACAACTACGCTATCACAATGACTGAAGTGCATAACCTGACATATTTAAAATTGTACTTATGGTAATCTTGGAACTCCTCTTCGAGGTGTCTCAACAGAAGTCACACATTTCTTACGCTTGTAGTCATAATATATTAACAATCAGAGATTATTACTTGAAATTTGTTCATCTGGCTGGAGGTTATGATCAGCTCAACATACTCTTTTAATGTGTAAATTATAACACAGAATTTTTCTTTCCTTTTCAAAGCAACGAACTCTTTATGATACTGGATAAATGAATGACCCTGTTTGAGAAATATTGTTCCATTATTTTTAATTGTTTCTTGAAACAAGTGCTGAAAGAACTCTCGGTACAGTATCATTTTTATTTTGACCTCCAAATCCATATGAAAATAAAAGTAAGATTTAAAATTTTTTTGACAGTGATCCTCAGGTTCTGCATAACAAATGAAATAACTTCACTGAGTCCTTTGAACCCCATACATTCGTAGTAAACAAAAAATGTTGCGGAATCATCAGTTAGGTTATGGACACAAAAATCATTTACTGTGAGCTGTCGCAAATAAAATGTTTCTTGTATTGGTATACAGAGAAGGGTTCAATTTTCCATTAAAAAAAATCAATACACACTGCACCTACAGGCGTATTGTAACAGCTGAAACTTCTTGAATTTCTTGGTTCTTGTAAGATGTACCATATTTTGGCAACATGTACCATTTTGGTAATACCATTAAAACATTTTCTCTTAATTATCATTTCCAGCTCTCATACATACAACAAGTATCACCCTGTGGGTAACCATATTTTAAGTTAAAGGTCTCCAGAAAAATCTTTTTGTAAAAATTGAATTTAACATACTCTTTAGGATGTTTCTCTTTGAACAACTGATGCATGACACGAATGTCAGTTGTTCATTTAAGAACTCGTATTCTGTATTAGTACAGTGGGGGTGTTAAGTTGAGAATGATGGAATGTGCTCTCTTACACTCTCTAACAAGGTCCCTTTGTTTGCATTTCCCGATTTTATTTCCCACGTTTATCTTTCGTTGACTTTCCCTGCGACAGGATATTTACCACTCTATGAACTCGTTCATCTGATATCTCATGTATAGAGGGCGGAAGTATTAGTTCATTGTCAGAATAAATATTTAATCAATAAATATATTGAAAACGACACGAAGCTCAAACACCAGGTAAAATCAATAACGTGACCTCCAAAACAAACTGCTGTTGCGCATGTGTGGGCAAGGTAGAAGTATAAAGTTTAGCAATTTATCCTTGCTTCCGCTGTTTGCTGTAAAAACAACATACTACATTGGCTTATGTTGTGTCCGCATTAATCGCTACATTAAATGGCAGTCAAAAGTTTATAATAATCGCCTGGCTAACGCTGTTTCTTTCGAAACGATCTGTTTACATATGAAGAAGTTGAATTCACCCTAAACTAAAAACAGCCAAAATAGTGGCTTTGCTATGTCGATTCTGAAATAAAATGATTGTTGCTTAGGCAGTTCTCAATAGCTTGAGCGTAGAAAGTTCTTAAAGGGGACATAAACGCCTCAAGTGGCTGCATTTTTGCTGTATATAGAATTGGCAACCACTGAAACTCCACTTCCTCTTTCACAATGAATGCCAATCCTTATCAATAACTTGACGTATAATGACAATTTTATTACTATGCAGCTTGGCTATGATACCCAGGACATATTTATTATTCCGCATACCGAAGAAAAACTTATTACCTTCAGTAGAAGTATGGGCGACAAATTTACAATTCAGTTTTCTGATACTTTTAGATTTTTGTCTGCCAGCCTCGCAACACTCGCACAGAATCTACCATCATGCGACTTCAAGACATCAACCAGATTTTTTACCACCAATCAGTTCGAGTTAGTGACTCGCAATGGCGTGTTTTCCTACGATTATGTAGACTCGTGGAGGAAGCTCGCCGAGCCACAGCTGCCAACTATCGATGCGTTCTTCAACCGCCTCACCGGATGCGACATTAGTGCAGAGGAATATCAGCATGCGCAAAGGGTCTGGGCGGTGTTCGGATGCCGCACTCTCAAGGAATACGCCGAGCTGTATCTGAAGACGGACATCTTTATTCTGTGCAACGTCTTCGAGAATTCCCGGGGGCTATGTCTGACCTAATACGGACTTGATTGTGTCCTTTACGTGAGTGCTCCCGGATTCTCGTAACCTCCAGTATGTTGATGCGAATAATTTTGTAGAGATGGGCAATGTCCCTACCGCTTCTGTATGGCGGTTTCGAATGGACCGGCACGAATATTGGCATCATGTCCATGCCGGATGACGGAAATGTCAGCTACATACTGGAGGTAGATGTAGAGTACCCTACCGCATTTCACGAGGAACATAGAGATCTGCCTTTCCTGCCGGTGAACGAGTGTCCCCCGGGGTCCAAACAGCCTAAACTCATGACAAACCTTGAGACGAAGACGCCATATATTATACATTACATATGTTAACCTCAAGCAGGCATTAAGTCATGGGTTGAAGCTGAAGGTAATACATCGTGTCCTTTCTATTAAACGAGAGAGCGTGGCTAAAGACTTATATTGAACTAAATACGGAGAAACGTCAAACAGCAACGAACGCCTTCGAGAAGGACTTCTTCAAGTTAATAAATAATTCTACATATGGCAAGCATATGGAAAACAAGCGCAATCGTCAGCATATGGAACTCGTATGTAGAGAAGTTCGGGCGAAGAAATTAATTACAAAACCATCGTTCAAGTGTAGGACAATTTACAACAAATCATTATCCCTAGTAAAGTAAGACCACGAGAGTATTATATTCAATAAGCCCATATACGTTGGCTTTGCCGTACTTGACCTGTCCAAGACGCTCATGTACCGCTTACACTACAATGTGATGAGGGCAAGGTATGGCAGTAATGTGAGTCTGGTCTATACCGATACGGATTCATTTGTCATGGAGATCGCCTGCCCCGACTTCTACAGCAACATTTACTCAGACCCGACACTTATGTCAAGATTTCGACACCAATGCCTGCCCTCACACTCATCCCCGGTACTCGCCTGTCAACGCAAAAGTGATTAGTACATTTAAGGATGAGTGCGGAGGTAATGATATGGTCGAGTTTGTCGGGTTGAGGGAAAAGCTGTACGCATATCGATGTCAAGATAAAGTAGTGAAGCGCGCGAAAGGGATACAGAAGGGTGTTGTAAGAAAAACCATCACTATTGACGATTATAGACGTATCCTAACGTCCTAGCAAGTCATGAGAGTACAGGTCATTAGCATTAGGTCACACCACCACGATTTATATACATACTGTACCAACAAGTTAGCTCTTTCGTGTATGGACGACAAGCATAAGATCCTGGAGGGTTCCATACATCATGGTTACCATACCTAATAAAGCACCTATGGGGCAGGTGCGTATCATAATATATGTATCTGTCCCCGGGAGAGTGAATGGGGCCGGGATGCATAGGCAGTTCCTCGCTCCAAGTTTGTCGAAGCTGAAGCGCTNTCTGTCCCCGGGAGAGTGAATGGGGCCGGGATGCATAGGCAGTTCCTCGCTCCAAGTTTGTCGAAGCTGAAGCGCTTCCATTCCCCTCTTCCACAACGCGTGATATGTGTTTTTCAGCAGTATATTGCAGCACATGCAAGTGTCATCTTGTCAGGTATATTGTTGAGGGTTGGTAGCTACATGTCCTGTTTAGCATACTGTAGCACATGCTAGAGTCATATCCTTCTTGCCAGATATGCTGGCTGGTAGCATGCTGTAGCTCGTGCAAGAGACATTATTATATTGTCAGGTATGTTACTAGTATGTCCTGTACGTGTTTTTCCAGCAGTATTCTGTAGCACATGCAAGAGTTATATTCGTCTTGTCAGGTATGCTGCTGCTGTTGATGGTTGTTTCGAGCATACTGTAGCACATGCAAAAGTCATATTCATATTGTCAGGTATGCTGGCTGGTTGCATGCTGTAGCCCATGCGAGAGATATCCTTGTTTTGTCAGGCATGTGAATAGTATGTATTGTGTTTTCCATGGCGCTGTGTTGGCGAATGGTGACACGCTGTAGCCCGTGCAAGAGATATTCTTATCTTGTCAGGTGTGTTATCGATGTGTTTATCATTTCACATTCTACAATCATTCGTCTACAAACTAACGCAAAGCGAGGGTTGCAAAATGTGAAATGAAATACCTAGCACTGCAGTGAATAGTAGTTGTATCGCACTAGCTTTTATTCATCAGTTACTGCTCTATCCCCCCTTCACTCTTCTTCTCTCTCCCTCTCTTCTGTACTCTTTCCTTTGCTGTAACCTGTCTGTACGTTCCGTTGTCCGCTTTGTTNTCTTCTTCTCTCTCCCTCTCTTCTGTACTCTTTCCTTTGCTGTAACCTGTCTGTACGTTCCGTTGTCCGCTTTGTTTTTTTAGGTAGGTTGACTTTCCTTTGTGGCGTTGTAAGCCGCCTGTACACTATACATGTGTGATGTCACTGATGTTTCCAAGGAAACGCTCATAACTTCGCAAGCACAGTGTACTGCCCAGTACCAAGCCCGGGAGCCATCCACATGGTCATGCCATGTGGACGGTAAGGACGAGGGCAACGCTTCGAGGTGTAGGTAAGTGGTGTGTGCGCGTGTGTGTGTGCAGTAGGGCGCCTCGCAGTCTGAGCGTTGTGGCAGGTACTTGTAGGGAAAAAAATATTACCACCGTCGGAACTGACTGACGAAATCTCTGCAGCCGACAGTCTGCGACCTTATACTTATCTATAAATTATGAAATTTTCATACTTATCTATAAATTAAAATATTTTGCTTTATTATTAATATCAATAAAACAGAGAAAAAAACATAAATTCGGAATGTCTAGTAATGAATATGGCGTGTTTTCCTTTTGGAGTGATTTTCTAGACTCGGTCAAGCTTTGTTTGCAGAAGTCGTCGGAATATTCGAAGTGATGGTGAGTAAATCTTTTTCTGTTAGTTAATTTTAATTTTTTAAACTTTTTTTTTTTGGTTGTGGTGTATGTAAGTGATGTGTCTGTGAAGTAGGATGCCTCGCAGTCGGGGACGTCATGGCAGGGACTTAAATAGGGGGGGGGGGGTCTTTCAGAACCTTGCATAGCCTCGCGTATCATGTTAGGGCCCTTTATCGTCGTGTGCGGCAAAGACGGGAGCTTTGCGTAATATGTTAAGCCCCTAGGTTCGTCAGTGACGAGACCCTTTCAAGAGCCTCGCGTAGAATATAAGACTCCTTTATCGCTGTGTGCAGTGTGTGCGATGGCGTTTTTTATGATAGGACACCAGATTCGTCCGATACTCTTTCGAGAGCATCGTATTACATGTTAGGCACCTTTATCGATGTGTGCGGCTGTGTCCTTTATGATAAGCCGCTCGTTTTTTAAAGTTGTATGACGGGTGGCAATGAACACGAAAATTCTTCGGCAAAGATAGCTGGTGCTGAACACGCAATGGCTACTTTCATGTCGCCGTGCATAACAGCTTTTACTAAAAGTACTTCCGCAGTAGTAACACTGTTTCCATGATGTATGTAGCGAATTTCCAAGGTCCCTTGCTTTTGACGATGGAGTCAGTGCTACAGATAGTAAGTCTCCAGCCATCAATTCCATCTTCATACTGTAACATCGTACGCGATTGCGGTAGACAAATGCAGTCTTAAAGATATTCTTTTCACCACAATAGACGACAAAGTGACAATCATTTTACATTATACTCCCTTATATAATATTCACACTAGATGACATTTGGCATTGCTTGTCTCGGGTTGCCTCAGTAGATGATTGCTGGTTATGTGCTGCAAACAACAGCATGGTCGCTAGACTGTAAAATGGTGTCTTAACAGGTCGATCGCTGTCTATTCTGTGAAGTTCAGCATTCGACAACTCATCGTCTTTACTTTCGTTCATCTTTCAGCCTTGGAGATGCCTTTTATTTCTTTATGATGCTGCGGCTCTATCTCCCTATGTGTCTTACACTAGCTCCTGGAATGTAGTGTGTCTGTAATCGTAGCACTACCTTTAATACACTCTAGGCATGTGATGCAGCCAAGAATCTCTTCTTCCTGTTCCAGATAGTTAGGTAGGTGTTTTTAGACATAATGTAATTCATGTCTTGCATAATTGANGCAGCCAAGAATCTCTTCTTCCTGTTCCAGATAGTTAGGTAGGTGTTTTTAGACATAATGTAATTCATGTCTTGCATAATTGAAAAGAAATTATTTAGCCAAGAATGCAAGCTTGACATATTTATCGAGTGCTGCAATTGATTTAAGCTTCCCATATCTTACGATAGCCGATAACATTTTATGATCTCTGGAACAGCATATCGTCATATTTACAACGTCCTCTCAAGTGAACAAAGAAGTTGTGCACGATATGTGGTGGTACGAAATAATTTTACAAACCTAACAGTACGGTAGCGTATACATTTAATTCCAGCTGTACACGTCAGAAAAATTGCGCCACTGACTTGTGACATGTCGGAACGTCGTTCTTCAATCAGCGCCAGGTAACTTAGTCACCAAGTGGCAGACCAATCAGAAGGGAATCATTCGCAGCACGTGGTAGCAAATCTCGCACGTGGACCAGTACAGAGCTTTACAAAGCCAATCGGCGAATAGGTTCACTCACATAAAAGCCACCGCCACATTTAGTTTCTGTGCACTTATCTACTTTGTGGCTAATGCTTGGTACTATTGACAAAGGAATGTGTTTTGATCGTGCTGGAAGTAAAATTACGCTATAGCAGTGACCTTCTTTACCATTAACCAGTTGTTTGACCTGTGCTGGGGAGAACTGAAGTGTTCTGCCTCTGCTTCTTAAATAATATGCGAGTAGTGTACGAATATTTAAATTAACCGTCTCTAAAATAGTAGGACTGCATTTATCGTATGTCGAGGTGATGTGACACACATATTTATACCCAGATAATTGTTTCACCTTGGCACAGAGTATTAATTCATAAACCATTTTTGTTAATTTATTCACTATGTTTGTGACTTTCATATGTACGAGGCGGGAGGAAATGATTGATAGGAGCGCTTTGTATAGTTCATTTCATATAAGAGGGCCACATTCTGACAGTCAGTGAGTGGCAAATTGACGTATTCAAAACAAAAAAGTGCCATTTACAAAATCCTGTATCAGCTGATGCACGAATGAACAAGCGTTAATGTTACATTGGCTATTCTGAGTGCACTGCCATTGACCATCAAACAAGCTGAAAATATGCAATAACAAACAGTTCCTAGATTAATTAATACATTTTATTTTACGTGGTCTTGAAAAGCAGTTTTTTGTTTTATAAACTAAACTTCGTGATAAAATAGTAATGTATAGGTGTTCAAAATTAAATATACAATAATACAACCAGTATAGAAATGAAACCCAATCTCAAAACCTTTTTCACGTCGTATACCGCCCTCTCCAACCCCGCTTTTCTTGCGTGCTTGATATTAATTCCAAAAGCATATATAAATATTGCATAATATTGTTAAATTATTTTCTCTAATAATTTTACGAAATATATTTGAAATACTTTTCGTACCCAGCCAGTAACAACAGCCTACTTTACAAAGACGCTATCATCGAAAAATCTGTTGTGCCTGCTACCTATTGGCTTATTAGCGAAGCATACGCCATATTGTTCTCCGAAAACCCGCACCTTGTTTGCGGAGAAGTGGGACGCCACACACTCGCCGCACTAGCACACCATACCTGTAATATGTGTTGCACTCACGTCTTCCCGCTACTTTCATATACACGTTCCTGCCCTTCCAGTTACATTACGTTTACGAACGACCGTACAAACGCACACCAAACTTCGTTTCGAGAACTCTTTCGCCGCCTGCCGCGCACCCTAGCAGTTCA
>NQII01001729.1:47745-60770 GCA_002778355.1 Clitarchus hookeri
CTCGTCAGCTATTCCTTCCGTGGTGCGTATATTTTGAGTTTAGGCGAAATACACATGATAATTTGCTGATATCTCGAGAAATCCCTGCGCTCCACAGATCTCCGGCAGGCTAGAGGCGTGCGGTGGTGAAGGGGGGTGGCAGGGAGGCCTACACAGCAGAACGCGCAGCAAGACACGTGTAACTGCGGTCCACCACCTGCCTTGTGCCACGTCTCGCCTGGTTATGCTGGGGGTTGGGGGGGGGATGGTTGTGGGCCAGCGTCGCTCTAAAATCCCTAAACCGTCACACGACAGTCGTTTCTTTAACATGTAAGGTAATGAATTGCCAAGATGGTTTATGTAGTATATGTATGTTGTAATGCATTTAGTTATATTCGGGACGAGGATTACATATCAAAGTTAAGTATATTAAAATATAAACACAATATAAATGCGTGATAAAGACTATAAAATTCAATGCCGTCTCTAACGTAGTTTATGATGACATATACTAATAAGTCCTTAACACATGTACCCCTTACATACATGCTTCGAAAATCGCTGCTAATTATAAAAGTCTTAATCCATAGCGAATCAAATCAGTCTGTCTTAGGTCGTGAGTATTGACTATAGTGAATATTTTATGTTTCCGTCTTAATAAGTGTCTAAATTAGAGTAATAATGCTTATAAAAGAACTGAATGCATTATGAAATATTATAACATTGGTTGGGCTTTGTTTTNTAATAATGCTTATAAAAGAACTGAATGCATTATGAAATATTATAACATTGGTTGGGCTTTGTTTTGATCTGATATGGTATACTTTAAACCTGTATCTAACCCCAAAAGTTGCTGAAAGACGTCCAACTATGCCAATTTGGTGGTTTCGTCATGGTTATACTNAAACCTGTATCTAACCCCAAAAGTTGCTGAAAGACGTCCAACTATGCCAATTTGGTGGTTTCGTCATGGTTATACTATGCTTGAAATATTATTTGAGGTAAAACGACTATTTTCTTGTATTCTCGAATCGACCTACTACTGCCTATACTGGCATATACTGCTCATAATTACTTTATTAACAATATTAACACACCTATTGCTTTAGAAAATTCAGTATTATTTAGAACATGGGTGAATAAGGAGTGTTCATGTTGTCACTTTAGCTTTAGAGAAGCAGCCTTATGAATCTGGATGGTAGACAAGAAAGCCACTAGGTCTTGCCATGCCTGCGACAATCAAATGGTCCCACTCCTGGCGGAGTGTTGATATCATCCAGAACTTTTCAGTAGTGTGGGGGTTCCTTAATGTGTTGTGCATAATAAAATCTGACAGCGACTACATGAACTCAATGTGGTGAAAAAAAAATGTATTGGACCACTGAGTGTGAAAATGCTTTTCGTCTGCTTAAGGAAATTCTGATATCTCATCGAGTCTTGGGTTCCTTGGTAAAGANACTGAGTGTGAAAATGCTTTTCGTCTGCTTAAGGAAATTCTGATATCTCATCGAGTCTTGGGTTCCTTGGTAAAGAGAGGGGGGTGGGGGCATGTTAATTTAAGACACTGATACTAGTGATGTAGGCATTGAAGCTGTGTTATCGTAGGTTCAAGATGGGAAGGAAAGACAACNATTTAAGACACTGATACTAGTGATGTAGGCATTGAAGCTGTGTTATCGTAGGTTCAAGATGGGAAGGAAAGACAACTAGAATACTTCAGTAAGATATTGCATAAGTCTGAGAGTAATTACTGTGTTACACGCAGGTGAAGGCAATTTCACACTTCCCCCTCTAACTTTACGGCATGCATTTTATTCTGTGAACCGACCAAGCTTTATTACATTGGCTACTAAATTACTAAATTTTCAAAACCCTCGAATTTCAAATAGCCCGATGGATACAGCATCTTCAAGAATATGACTTTCAAATACTGCACAGATCTGGATCATCGCTGAAGGTGNAAATTTTCAAAACCCTCGAATTTCAAATAGCCCGATGGATACAGCATCTTCAAGAATATGACTTTCAAATACTGCACAGATCTGGATCATCGCTGAAGGTGAGGAGTACAAGAATTAAACGTTCTTTATTTTATGATGGGTCACCTATCTAGAGTAATGAGGGTATAGGGAAAGATCAGCTGAATGATCCAAATTTGCGGACATTATTAAGTGTAAATAAGCTCGCTGTCGGTCAAAGTGGGATGTGATATCTAGCCTGAGCGCAACAGTCAAAGCATACTGGGCACAATGGGAGTCCCTCTTATTAAATAATGGAATTTTTTTTTTTTTTGGAAACTTAGAAAGAAATTATGGAAATCACACATACTTAAAGTTGGTCCGTCCAGAATGGGGAGATCCTGAAGTCTTAAAATATTTTCTTATTGCTGCAGCCAGTGGGCACTAAGGTGTTATTAAGAACCTTGACAGGGTTACACTGTTCTACTATCTTCATTGTCGGGAGTATGCTGACAAGTGGTGCCGATTGTGTGATACCTGCACTGCAANGTTACACTGTTCTACTATCTTCATTGTCGGGAGTATGCTGACAAGTGGTGCCGATTGTGTGATACCTGCACTGCAAGTAAAGGCCCAAGGACCAGGGGACAAGGTCACCTCAAGAAATACAATGTTGGAGTCCCATTCGAGAGAATTGCAGTGGATATTCTGAGACCCTTACCTCTCTCAGAGAGAGGTAATCGGTATCTCCTGGTGGCACAAGATTACAAGTGGCCTGAAGTCATTCCCATCCCATTCCAAGAAGAACGTACTGTGGCAAATTCACTCATAGAACATGTCTTCTCGAGGATTAGGATGCCACTAGAGCTCCATTCTGATCAAGGAAGAAATTTTGAATTTGTGGTCTACCAGGAGATAACAAAAATTCACGGGATGAAATATACTAGGACTACAGCATTACATCCTGAGTCGGATGGAATGGTCAAGATGATTAAACACACTCTTGATCTTTGTGGGATGCAACCAAAAGGAATGGGATTCAAAGGTGCCATTGTTTATTTTTCTAACCCATCAGCTGTTCACTAATCCACAAGGGTAACAGTTGTGGNATGGGATTCAAAGGTGCCATTGTTTATTTTTCTAACCCATCAGCTGTTCACTAATCCACAAGGGTAACAGTTGTGGGTAATATTAAGGTGTATTACGTGTAATGGGCTATGTCGTGTAGCACGAATACGTTAAAAATGTAAAATAGTAACCTTAAAAACTATCGTCAATGCCGATATTATTAAAAATTCTTAAAGCTCGCCTAAATATGTTTATAGCGCTAAATTTTGAACATTCGTACGAAATGGTTTTTTCAAATATGGTAGAATTTCTTTAACAGATGAGAAAACAGTAAACAAAGCATATGGCAGTTAAAACGTAGAAGTGATACGGCAGTATTTATACTTACATGTAGCCGAAGGAAACGAAATCGGTAACTAAAAGTTTAACTTCAGCGGGGATTCAGAAAAGTGTGAAGCAACAGCGAATGGCCTATAACTTATAGGTTATAAAAATACTCAAGTGTCATGTGTCTCCAATCTATGCCTGGCGTGAAAAGTGCAACAACAGCAATACGAAATTTGGCGCTACACCAAAAACATGGGGTTTGACAGTCAGTATAGTAAATCCGCATGTTACGTCGTGTGTTTTCTAACCATTACTTCCCATCTGAAGTATACATTAAACTTCGTTTTAATCATTTGTACGTGGGGACAATTCGTCTAAATCGTCAACCACCATGCATTATTACTCGTTATGGAAGGAAATCACTTACCCTGGTAGGGAAATAATTTTTATTACATGTGCCAGGAAAAAATTGTTATAAGAATGTGAATTCCCTAGCACTCTCCCCCATCCCCTCCCCTTAAAAGGACCAACAGCCAAAAAACACCTAAAAAGAATTCATTCGAACACTGGTTACAAGGCTGGCATCCGTTTCACCAATGAGAATTGGTGTCGGGGGTATTTCGTCAACATGGTTTATACGCAAATAACTACGGACAACAAAACGAAGACAATACAAGTCATGCACCGTTATTCCTAATCACCAATGTATTGTTTTTGCAATGATTCGGAAATTGAATATTAATGGCATCATTAGAAGAAGATGAAGAAATACTTATAATTACGTACAGGAAACAAAAAATATATATAGAAAGGCTGGCATTCCGTTAGCGGTTTCGCCCACGTGAACTACAGCAAACGGTTATTCATTTTCTTTGCCGAAGAAACTTTTTCTGCACCACATTCCTCAGCTGCTAGTCTTAACAGATGCTAGGTGAACTTACTCTGGAGCAAGCCACATAGAGTTAGTTGCCCATGTGAGAAGCTGTCCTACCTCAAATCTGTCCCTGTCACATTTAGTGACTGTCATTTGATCACACTTCCAGACATAAAAGAACTGACATTAAAGGGGAATTTCAGTGTCTTAAATTCGAAACGGTACTCGGATGGAATGAGTGGTACATGTGGTATGAAAACTTATTCCCCACATGCACATCCAGTGATGACTCTGGCCTGGATTACAACTTCTTGTTAAGTCATCACTTAGAGGCTTGTGCTATTGCAGTGTTTTAGGGAAAATTAATGAAGCAACAAACTTGTGGAGAAGAATGTCTGGTGGCACACCAGGAGGGTCGGTGCTGCTGACGAACACCACAGGGTAATGGACTGCGTCATCCATTTATACAACTGTGTCCACATATTAGCACTGAAATTCTACGCCTTCGAAAAACTTATGCAAACTATGCTAGAGCAAGATATATTTTGAACTATTTGTTGATTCACTTTTAAAATGTACACTAAATAATGAATTAACTGATTTTTGTGTTCAGAGAATTTCACCAATTGATTCGCAATTTTTTCTTCTGACAGTTCTATTCACAAGAAACCAACAAAGTGTTGCACCACAAAGATTGGTTACTGCAGAGCTGGCAGTATCCGAATTCTCTCTTTATCCAGAATGACATAAAATTATTAACCGCGGAATAAAATGTAGTTTAGTCACGTATAAAAAGTGTCATTACGAAAACCAACTTAGGGCGATGTATTCCACAGCTGCTTAATTTATGGAAATGTAATTTTCTATTACTGAACATGTTCAGTCTTGACAAATTTCTCTGCAACTGTAAAATAAATGAAACATTCTTTTTTTACAGTAACAGACGGATTTCCTTAGTTCGCATTATTTTATGGTTTAATAGTATTTCTTTTAATATGGTGGTTTGAAAGTTACAGGTGTGGAAACGATGCAATAAATTAAACCCATTGAAAACAAATTCCACCCCTNGGTTTGAAAGTTACAGGTGTGGAAACGATGCAATAAATTAAACCCATTGAAAACAAATTCCACCCCTTTCCAACTCCGTGAGGGTTTAAATTTCTGAAAATCCGAAAATTCGCTTTTAGTCTACTTTTCGAAGGAAAGATAAGCTTACGAGATCACTTTCCTGTGTGTGTGCATGTGTGTGTCTGACTGTGCGTTTGTGTGTCCCCCCTTTTCCATTTTTGAACGCGTTATCCGAAATTCAGTAAACTCGGTACACATATAGTTCTAAGTAAGAACACCTGACTTCTAAAGTGTTCAACCATTTAGGGCACTTACGTTCAAAATGGCGGCCATTTAAATATTTAGGGTAATTTGTCATATCTCGGAAATCACTTAACCGATTTGAAGGAAATTTTGTGTGCTGACAGCGAAAGTTATAAAAAATAAATTCGGAGGAGAATACAGTTGTTGATCCACCATTTTCGTAGATAGTGCTATATGATAAAATAAATCTTTTACGTAATATTTTGAAAACGATGTAACCAATTTTTGCCAAATTCAGCACGTATGTAACACTGTGATAGGCCAGACAAATGTAAGTAATTGTAACAAATTAGGCATTTATTTTTAAAATCGTGGCAATACAAATATTTTAGGTTTGTTTGACGTAACTACCATGTCGTTTGACCAATTTCAACCAAATTATGTAAGCTGACAGTATCTATTACAGACATCGCATGAGCCAAAAACCACTTTTGTATGCCATTTTGTAAGGTAGCGCTAAATTAATAAATATATTTTTGTGTTATATCTCGGGAAACAATTCATCGATCCGTACCAAATATGGCAAACAAGTATTACTGCGATAGTTGATGATAACTGATATGTTTTAGGTATTTCAGATATATATTTTCAAAATGGCGGGCATGTAGATATTTTAGTTGTGTATGTTATACTGTCAAAACCTTATAATAATTTACAATGAAATGTTTTATGTTGGCTGTATATATGTGTAATCAAATGTGTCTACACAAAATATAATTTGTCAGTCATTTTGTAAATAAAATCATATGACAAATTAAAATTACTTGATATATCGAANATTACTTGATATCTCGAAAAAACACAGATTTCTAACAAATTTGGCAATGGAGTAGCATTATGGCAGGCCACATAAACTTATAACATTTGGGGGTGCCAGACACATATATTTTCATCGTGGCGCCATTATTAACCTTTTAGCTCAGAATTTTTTATTTACAAAATTACAAAACAAATTTTAAGATAAATTTGCTTCCAGACAGATATAATTAAATCCATAAAAATTTTCTTTGCGAAGCCTCATTTCTGCGCCGTTTTGTGAGATAGCCACAAATGAAATAATACAGTTTTTATGCCATATATCAGGAAACAATCATCTGATTACTTTCAAATTTTACGAAGAAGTTTTACTGTAGCAGGTCACATTAATTTCTTTTATTTTTTTGTATCTGAGTCCCTTATTTTCTTAATGGCGCCTATAGAAACATTTTAGCTTAGTATGTTGTATCTAAGAAACTATGTAAAATATATAAATATAATTTTGTATATTATATATATGATAATCATTGAATGTGTAATACGTAAACATTTTCTCCTTCATTTATGAATATCGTCACATGAACAATGAATTTTTTTATGCAACATCTCGATGAATAATTAACAGATTCATACCAAAATTTCAGTAATGTATTAATACAGACAGTAGGGTATGTAAATTAAAATGTGTTATTTGCATCAGGATTGTTTAAATGGGGTTTAAATAAGTAATTTAAATTATATTTTATATATGTGTAACATTTCAACAAAATTCAACTAAATAATTTTTGCAAATATTATTAATCAAAAGCATCGTTTAAGCATACAGAGATCCTCTTTTGCAGGATTGTTTGCAAAATAGTGTCAGGTGAGTAAATCGACCATTTTACCATATTTCCTCAGCAACTCAAATAATTTACAACACATGTTGCACACTTTCAGAAGGTCATGTAAAGTTACATGGTTGAAATGGTGTGAGAAAATTATTTTCTAAATGGTGGCTATCAAAATGTTTTGATATATTTAGCTTATCTATTTAACAATTTTACATTTTCAAATAAACATTTTATGCTGACTGTATCTATTAGCAACATGGTGTACAGAGCCTCTATTTAAGCAATTTTGTTAAATTGCCCCGTTTAGTAAAAAAGGTTTTTATGATATATCTCGGACACCAATATACAGATTTACATAATTTTTTTCACACAGGTAGCTTTATGGTTGGCCACATACACTGATGTGTTTTTAGATGCTCAGACACTTATTTTAAAAATGATGTCCATGAATCCTACCATTCAAAACTTTAGGCCGATTACATCCTAAGTTGATGGTCCAAATCCTACCTCCGTGATGCAGTTGTCTACAAGCTAGCTTAATTATACGAGTTTTCCTGAATTATAATCCTAAGTTAGTCACTCGTGCATTTCGATTTTCTTGGAACTGCTCCAAATGTTTCTGGTTTCATCTCTAATGATATTGCTGTCAATAATAATTTGCTAACACCCACTTACTATCAAGGCTTTTAAGAACTTCACAAACATTTATTTGAACCCATGTACAGGAAATAAGGCTAATTAGTTATCAGTAACTTCTTGCTTTTATGTATGTAGGGAACCTTCGGAGGCAAAAAGCACAACTATACTCTGTCAATGAAATATTGAAGGATTCATCGAAAATACTTTTTAAACCTTTTACATATTAGGGTTGGAATTTAAAAAATGCTGAAATTAATGGTTAGGTATTTATGTGGCCCACCATTTAAGTGTATAACTTAACGATATCTTTTTGGGTTACTGAGCTAGGGAGTTGTATTAGAAAACACATTTTACCCATTTTCACCTTCTTTAGGGTTGAATTTAAAAAAATCCTAATAAATATTTTTATGTGATTTTATAAGTAACATTTTCAAGTTAATAGCCTATCAATATCGCATTGGCTTAGTGAGTAATTTAACTCTTCTCCAAAACACGTTTCACATCTTTTCACTTATTTAGTGACTGAATTTAAAAAAAATTAAAATTAATATGTAAGGCATTTCACATTTTTTTTTCTAAAAGCAAAGCACATAACGATACCCTATCGGACTAATGCGCTATTAAAAAGTAATTGAAAAAAAAACACTTGACAATTTTTTACTCCCTTAAGAGATTATTTTCAAAGAATTCTAGAATATATTTCATGCATTTCTATAAGTACTTTTTTAAGTAAAGAGTGTAACAATATCTCACTGCGTTAGCAAACTTTTGAGGCGTCCTTTAAAACAAATTTTATCCTTTTCGTCCCCCTCAACCAATAAATGTTGAAGTTCCAAATAATCCCTTAATCGTTTCTAAACATTTATAAAAGATTTTCAAAGCGACTGTCATAACGATATCTCATCTTGTTAGTAATATTATGAGGGGCTGTCGAAAATACATTTTACACCTCCCTTTTCACCTCCATACGAGATGAACGTCAAAAAATATTAAAGTTAGTTGTTAGGTATTTATTTAAGCAACCTTTTGAAGTTAAGAGCATAACTTATTGGATTAATGAGGTATTAGTGAGACCTCGAAATCTCGTTTTACCTATTGTCATTATCATAGAAGGCGAATATTGAAAAAATTCTTTCTTATTGGGTGCCTGCACCCTAGGGTGTAGTCATCCATAAATTTTCATGATTTTTCGTCCAGCGGTTTTGGTTGTGCGCTAATGACTGGTTGAGTTATTCAGTCAGTCAGTCTCTCGGAAACTTCGTTTTAAAAGCCTACGGATTATTGAAGTGTTCACTTTTGTAGTGCTACAATTACAGCTGGCAGTTAAGATGTTTTTGACGTTGATAAGTCAGGACTATATTTTAAAAAGTCTAATTATATATTGATTACATTGATGGTACCTACGGGCATGGTTTCGCGACCACTGTGACACTGCTATCTACATCTACATTGGGAGCACTGCCATCATCAGGTCGTCATGAGTGCTGGTACAGGAGATAAGGAGTTCTTTAAAAGCTACAGAATTCGACCCCGTGATAGGAATAAATCCACGAAGAGCCCATTCTGTTTATTGTCGGAATCACTACTTTCAGCTGCCAGTTGAATATACATTTTCAGACCTGTGNCACGAAGAGCCCATTCTGTTTATTGTCGGAATCACTACTTTCAGCTGCCAGTTGAATATACATTTTCAGACCTGTGAAATCAATGTTCCTTCCACAATTCGAGGGGTTGGTGTCAAACAACCTTACCTGTAAAACTGCTGTTTTCCAGGAAACACGAAAACGCTTTTATTTTGTAGGCGGTCTCAATGATATGCCCAACTTTGCAGTAATATGTTATTGATGAATCCGTTAACTTATTGTATATAAAACGTGTGACAATATAATAATATTCAAGAAGTAAAAACAAAGTTTAAAAAATGCGTTACTACATACATTTGACACGAATAGTTCATCGTCTTTATAATGACTTGACACAATAACACCATATTTCTGAAATATAATACATTTTTAATATGTGCTGTTACTTAAGTATAACAAATACAAATAAATATGTTTCGTTAGAATATGCATATAATACGTGTAAAATACAAAAAATATACACAAAATAATTTCTATCACAATTCTGAGGAAGCAGTTTCTAGCTATTTCCTTCACTCGACATCATTATCTGAATTATTTTCAGGGGCATTTTCTTCTGCTGAATTTAAAACCTGTCAGAATAAATCACGATATTGCATACGAATTACTCCACTGGAATACAGTTCCATTAAATCTGCCATTTTCTCCTTCTCTAGTTGAAGAGGTTTACNTGCATACGAATTACTCCACTGGAATACAGTTCCATTAAATCTGCCATTTTCTCCTTCTCTAGTTGAAGAGGTTTACGGTAAGTCTTACGTAAGGACAAATTGTAAATGGAGAAGCCTGGACCCTCTCTCCGAAAAATAGCGAATGCTTCAAAAGGAGTTTCTTGGACAAACTTAAAATAAACATATACGAGACCGTTCTTCCTATACTTTAGCAATGTGTTATTACACCGTCGTACAATATTTCCCTTTAAATCAGCTTTTATGTATTTTGCAAGTTCCTTCTGTAAAGATAGACTTCCGACAGGTTCATCATCTTGACATCACAATTATTATCTTTGGTAGCGAGTATTTTCACTGTATACCCACCAGAGGGATAGTAAATCGCAATGTTTATGGAAGCAGAGTCCATGTGAGCATCAACTGAATCGCACTCCATTTGGATGAAGACATTTGGCGGCTCCTAACATCGAGGTCTTGAGAGCTGATGAGCGTAAAGCAATGTGAGTATGGAGCAGTGACGGAATGTAAGGGTAGGTGAAACGGGAAATCCAAGAGAAAACCCACCGAACAGCAGCATCGTCCGGCACGATTCACACATGCGAAGATCCAGGGGTGACCCCGCTGGTAATTGAACTCGGTTCACCTTGATGAGAGGCAAGCAGTCGAACCACTATACCACCGCGGCCTCCACTCCATTTGGGAGTGACCTCAATTTGGCGTTATAAAGTTGGGCTCTGCAACCGNCCACTATACCACCGCGGCCTCCACTCCATTTGGGAGTGACCTCAATTTGGCGTTATAAAGTTGGGCTCTGCAACCGCCATCATCGCCTTCTACGTGGAGGAACCTCCTAGAAGCCGCAGTAATATATCTTCCAATCACATTGCAGTGTTCCACTAACGTAACATGATGACTTAGCGCACGTGACCACTGGTCACGGGAAAAAACTAAGGTTTGGAGGAAGGATGAGGACACCAGCGCATCCGGTTTTGCACAAGCAGCCGACTAGGCCAACACGGGACGCAGACTTCATGCGAACAGCATCGTCAAACGCCGACCATAGAGCGCCGTACACCAGGACGACTTCTCATGTTTCACACATGTAAGTGGCCTCAATATGTGTCCAGGCCAAAGTTATGAAGGTAATGTAACTCCGTTACAAAATGTATAGACACTTTTGTAATTTAATAATTAAGGAAGGTTATATCATATATTGGGAAACAATCAACCAATTCCTACAAACTTTGGGTAACATGTATCACATTAGCAGGCTATGTAACCTTGTATGTTTTAAGTAACTCGGACACTTATTTTCAAAATGGTGGCCATATAAAATTTTTTACCAAGTACATTAAATCTGCAAAACCGTGTAACCAATTTCAACATATCTTTGTATACTGAGAGTATTTATTACAGCCATAAATCTTTTCTCCACAATTTTGTAAGACAGCCCCTTATTATATATAAATTATTATATGATATCTCCGGAAACAATAAACCGATTCCTCTCAAATATGGAAATGCTAGTGGTATTATAACAGACCATAAAACCTGGCATGCATAAAGCATGTCACAACTTAATATTGAAATGGTGGCAGTATAATAATTAAAGTTAACTACATTATGTAACTAATATACGGGTAAGTTTGTATACTGGTAATATTTAATAAAACCATAAAATATGTATACACAAATACTAATATGTCCTTCATTTTTTGAGGAAGCACTACATGAAAAATATAATTTTTATGTCGTGCTTCCAGAAACAATCAACTTTTTCTCCCAGATTTAGCAAACATCGGGCAGACCATATAAACTAATAATTTGAGGTTGCTTAGACACCAATTTTTGAAAAGGCGGTTATATTACATTTTAACTTTGTATGATATATCTACGAAACTGTTCCACAAATTGAAACATAACTGTGTATGCTGGCAGTATCTATTACTGCCATCAAATGTGTCAACGCAAAGCCTCATTTGTGTGTTATTTTATACGATAGTGCTTAATCAAAAGTAAAATATCTGGGTATATATGGGGGTCAATCGGTTAAGAATATAACTCTTTTCTGCAATAAACACTCAAGGACACCATGAGTTATCAGCCTTATACACATAATAATTTACACTTGGGAAACCTCGATGCCCTTTCCGTGGATAACATCTGATGGTGCGGTATTGTATTCATGGCATGTTGGATATATAGTCTTAAGAATGATCCCTCACGTTCACAAAACTTTTCCTAAGGTTTTTTGCAAAGTACATGGGCAGATCCTATGTACATCGCTTTCATGCAAAGGCAAATGAACAAACGGTTGTGTTATATATGATGTAGTGTAGCTTTTCACTTGCTATTATGTACCTTTGTAACCATAAGATAGCACGATAGCAGCGTATGGATGTGAAATCCCAGCTGAGAGACAAACTGTGTGTCAGCAAAAAGATAAGAAAAACAACATGTAAGACCAGGACATACACTGAGGTGACAAAAGTCATGGGATGCCTCCTAATATTGTGTCGGACCTCCTTTTGCCCACCGAAGTGCAGCAACTCGACGTGGTATGGACTGAACAGCTCGTTGAAAGTCCCCGAAAGAAATAATGATCCATGCTGCTTCTATAGACCTCCATAACTGCGAAAGTGTTGCCAGTGCAGGAGTTTGTGCATTAATTGACTACTCGATTATGTCCCAGAGATGTTCGATGGGATTCATGTCTGGTGATCTTGGTGGCCAAATCATTCGTTGGAAGTGTCCAGAATGTACTTCAAGCCAAACGCGAACAGTTGTGGTCCAGTGACATGGCGCATTGTCATCCATAAAAATTCCATCGTTGTTTGGGTACATGAAGTCCATGAATGGCTGCAAGTGGTCTCCAAGTAGCTGAACATAATCCTTTCCAGTCAATG
>NQII01001729.1:60939-96730 GCA_002778355.1 Clitarchus hookeri
TCTGACCAAGCCACGGTTTTCTAGTCATCTAGGGTCCAACCGATATGGTCACGAGCCCAGGAGAAGCGCTACAGGCGATGTCGTGCTGTTAGTAAAGGCACTCGAGTCGGTCTTCAGCTGGCATAGCCCAGTAGAGCCAAAGTTCGCCAAACCGTCCTAACTGATACGTCCGTCGTACGTCCCACATTGATTCCTGCTGTTATTTACGCAGCGTTACTTTTCTGTTAACACTGACCATTCTGCGCACACATCGTTGGTCTCGGTCATTAAGTGCAGGCGGTCGGCCACTGCGTTATCCATGGTGGGAGGTTATGCCTGAAATTAGGTATTCTCGGCACACTCTTGACACTGCGGATCTCGGAATGTTGAATTCCCTAACAATTTCGGAAATGGAATGTCCCATGTGTCTAGCTCCAACTACCATTCCGTGTTCAAAACCTATTAATTCCCATCGTGCGTCCATAATCACGTCATACACCTTTTGACATGAATCACTTGACTACAAATGAAAGCCCAACCAATGTAGTGCCCATTTATATATTTGGTACGCGATACTTCTGCCATCTTTATATTTGCATATTGGTATCCCATGACTTATCTTACCTCTGTGTATTTTATCCTCGGGTAGGTGAATGTATCACAGCACAATAAGTCTAGTGTGTCTGGTGATCATGAGAACTTTTCTAATTCCATAACCTTGAATTATACAAACCTACGCAAAATATGCAACACCAAGAAGGATACATGTGATTGAAATAAAATGTATACCACAGATTAAGTGCATGACAATATACAATTGATTAAGATTACAGAACTGTAAATTATCTCTGTCCTTGATGATTAGTACGGTGTTAATCCCCCACGTGTGCAATCAGCGCACCTAATATTCGTGGCATGGAATAAACAAGGAAGCTGGATGTTCCTGGGGAATTTCCCTTCATGCAGTTTGTATGCGAGTCCCCAAAGCATCCATATTGGTTACTGGAAGACCGTGCCGAACAAACTGCCTACCGACCATATCACATATATGTTCGATGGGCAACATGTCAGGTGAACATGCAGACCAGGGAAGCAGTGGTACTCGTCCTTCATTCATGAAGATTTGATCAATCCTTACCATATGTGGCCAGGCATTGTCTTGCTGAAATACGGCTTGTGGGGTTGCCTGAAGGAGGACAGTATCTCGGTTTCTAAAACCTCTCTGATGTAGTGGTTATTGTTCAGATTGTCCTCGATTCGTAGGAGTAGAGATGGCATGTTGTATTCAATGGCACTTTAAACCACCATACTTGGTGTTTGTCCACTGTGCCGCTCCACATTGCAGGATGCCAGATAATGGTCACCAAGTTAGCGGCTAACACGTATGTGGCCATCACTGTAGGACAGGTTAAATTTGGACTCGTCCAAAAACAATATATTTTTCCACTCAAAACGCCAGCCATGGCGGTCACGTACCCATTGCAGCTCGAAGCATTTGTAGTTACTAGACAATGGAAGCCGATGACATGTGTGCCACCAGTTCAGCCTGCAGCGCACAGTGTCGAACTGTCGACGCAGGCCGGTCTACTCCCGTTGCAGCGCTCTATAGTCGAGGCTGTATAGTCCGTTACAGCCATGCGGACAAGATGATGGTCATCCCGTGCTGTGGTAACATTGAGCGGTCTAGTACCTGCTCCTCGATGAGCACGACTCTCTTCTATCCACTGGTTTCACACACTCATTATTCTTGTAGCAGAATGCTCTGTAGGTGCTTAAATGGCAACTTATGACAAACCCGTTTCTCGGAGACCAATCATTCTCCCCCATTCGAAATCGCTCACAAGAGTATATTGCTCCCCTTGACCCGGACAAGGGGCATACTTGCACTTGCTTTCACCTCGTTTGACGGGTCTTTACTGACTGAACTTGACGTAACATTGTCCTTTCCAGTCATATAGGTGTGGGCGCTGCTGGGGCTACTTATACGTCATCTTTCTGAAAACATAATGACTTCGGCACACTGCTCTACACATCCTCCGAGTGTGGATACATTTAGATCATGCATTCTGGGCATTGAAATTTTCTCAAACAATAACGTAAAATGAAAACTGAAACCTATTTCGGTTGACATGGGGTGCCTTAAATTAGTTATGGTCGAAGTGAGCTATTTTATTTTAAGATATAGATATAAATTTGATCTGAAAGGTATGACTGATAAGCAGGAAGTGAACTTTTAGAATTTGTTTTCGTGAAAGTCATAATTCAGGTAACCCGAGATTTACAAGTATGGGTGAATTAGATCCCACGGAACCTTATTTGTTGGAAGACAGTTCCAGTATATGAAGGCGTTATTAATCAGACTGCTGTAATTAGTATTTATTCTTCACCGGCTTTGTACTCTTGTAAGCAGATGGGAGTTTGATATTGATGATATAATACGGATTTATTAAAAATTAATTTTATCTATTGGCAATTTTCATATTCTTGGTCATGTAGAGCATGTGTATAATGCATAAAAGTCAATAGTATGTGTAACCAAAATCGGTTCATTGGTTCTCATTTTAAGTTTCAAGGTTATGGACTCAAAACATTCCTCAGCATCATAACGCAAAGTAGATTTATTGTGCCATGACGCGCTTACTTCTCCCAGGTTATAATCAGTGCTGATTTTATCTTTTGTTTACCTTCTCGCTTTGCTAGCACACAGTTTAACTCTTTGTTGGAATTTCACATCCGAATGTTGTTTTCGTATTGCAACATGCTTAAACTTGTACAAACTTGTAACTGATAAACTATATTGCATCATAGGTACCACAACCAATCGTTTACCTGCCTTTTCTTGAATGAGACATATATGAGCTCCGCGCATAATTATGATTGAGTAATTTTTTTATATTTAGCTCTATGAAAATAATATTATCGTAGTATTTCAGGAAGCAATCAACCGATTCTCACTAAATTCAGGCAACCAGTTATATTTTTGAATTCCATCCAACTTTGTATGTTTCTGATGGGTTAATAACATATTTTCGACATAACAGTGTAAACATTTTGTATTAGTACTCCGTGTGTCTCAAATAATTGTAACTGACCTTTATATCACGGCACTATTTGTGACAATAATTTAATGTGGTAACGCATAAAAAATTTTCCGTCGTATAGAAATCAACAACTACATTAAAAATTGGAACTTTAGTGTTATATCTTGGGATCAATCAACCCATTCCGATCAAATTTTGCACACAAGTAACGTCACAGTAGAATATATTAATTTACGTGTTTTAAGGAGGACACTCATTTTAAAGAGTTAATATTAAGAATTTATATTGGAGTATTATATATGTATATTAAACAATTAAAAAAATTTGAACCAAAATTTGTATGCTAACAGTGTACATTAGAAGCATAAATTATGCATATTAGAGCATCTTTTTTGTTACTTTATCTAACATAAAGCCATGAGAGGAAATGGAACATTTATTCCCTACTAGGGGTACCAATCAATAATTTTTCACCAAATTTGGCAATCAAGTAGTTCTAAAGTAGGCCACTTTAATATTTAAGAATAGCAACCACTGTCTATAAAATCATTATACTGATTACAAGATAAGTTGATGCTCTTACTTACCACTGAAGTGCAGTTGGTCACATGTGAATTACGGTGTGATGGGTTCTGTGATCGAGTCCTAAGTAAGGCACGTGTGTTTTTGTAATTGTCACACTAATAATGCATATAATTGTATTTATAATTATATCTCTGTCAAAAAGATGGCAAGGCCTATTTGCCTTACTTTTAAGAACTTCAACAAATAATTTGCATCCATGAAGAAAAGAGTAGGCTCATTAGTTATTTTGGCAATATTTTTTCCTTGGTTGATACTTTCTTCGGACACGACTGTAATTTTAGCTCAGTTAAAAACTATCTTTGTGGGTTAAAAACGCTATAAAACATTTCCCATATCTTGAAATATATTATGTTTTCTGCTGTTTAACGCACAATATTTTATTAAAATAAAATGGGTTATATTATTGTTTTCTACTTGTAAGTGATGACAGCCATACACATGCCATATATTTAGGAAAAACAATAAACGTTAGGCACTGATATTAGATACAACATTACTTCTTTATATGTTATGTCACAAAGTATTCTAGATTACAGAAAAAGGGACAAAAAATGTATAAGTTTTTTTTTTAATTCGAGGATCTAAAGTGGATAAAATTGATTACCTTGTTAGGAAACTGACCCGTGCTTCATAAATACAACAATGGATTTCCATAAATTTAATTTTTTTTATTTTATTAACACTCATATTTTACATGCTAAACGAAAACCAAATAATTTATTAAAAAATTTCCTGTTACACTATTGCAGAGAAACGTAACAGAATGCATGAACGAGAACCACCGATCACATTTAGTGAATGTACGAATATTTCCGGAAAATTTCACTTCTTTTTCGTGGCACTGTCGAAATATTTCTTAAGCGCTACCAGGCCTTCACGACTGAGCTCTTCGTATGACGGGATCGTTTTCTTGCACTTCTCAAACCATCTTTCAACGTTCGGGAATTTGTTCAAGGAAAACCCGAACTCCTGAAAACAGATGATTATTTTTAAGATTTACAAACACANACAATTTCCTGCCTTTATTTGTCTCGTTTCTACACTCACAGTTCAGAAGTCGTTATGGCCACCCAGTTAGCAGGTCGTCCTCCCGCTTAAAAGGAAATGTGTTCTATCTTTGGCGTATCCGTTTGCCAGAGGGTTTTCTCGAGGTGTTCTAGTTTCTCCAACCAGGCTATTTCTCAGATTCCTCACCCACTCCTCTTACCGCATCTGTATCGAGACTGCCTCAGTAGGAAACCATGTGTAGTTAATATACAGAAGAGTATAAAATAATACCACAAATTTTAAGGTATAAAATAGCAAAACCAAACAACCTGCAATCTTGGCTGACCAATCAAATGAACCGTTGATCTGTGAAGTTTGTTTAGCATACATTCATAAATGTTCAATATGACCACCATGAGCGGCCTGAACGACATCTACGCGATGATAAAACTCGTTCCACACTCTTGTCAGTATGTCCGGTGTTACGGTTTGGATGGCGTTTGTAACTCTTGGTTTGAGGTGGTGATGTTGAAGCGAGCTCGCATTCGACACGTCTATGAGAAGGGGACGGTCTGATGTTTACTTTATGTGCTGAGATATGAAACTGGGGGAGCGTCTTTCGTCGCACTATGTGCGTGTTTTGCGTGTTAGTCCGCACCAAGATGGCGATGGAACAGCAAAAGGCGTTCTGTGTTATTCCGTTTGCTAAATGTGATTCGGTTACGACTGCTCAACGTGAATTCCGTCGTAAATACGGACTTCGTCCTCCCAATAGGTGGAGTATTGTATTTGGTTTCGTCAGTTCCGTGACACCGGGTGCCTTTGCAAAGGCAAAAGTTCCGGGCGACCGCATGTATCCGAAGAGAATGTGCAACGGATTCAACAAGCATTCGTTCACTGTCCGAGAAAATCAACAAGACAAACTAGCCGAGAAATGCAAATCCCTCAATCGGCGGTATGGACAGTGTTTAGAAAGTGACTGCTGTACAAACCATAAACGTTCCAGCTAGTACAGGCTCTTACCGAAAGGGATAAAGAACTGAGACTAAATTTCTGCACGTTCTTTCTTGCCCAGAACGAGGTAGAGGATGCGTTCATGTCTAACCTGGTTTTTTAGCAATGGAGCGAAGTTCCATACAAATGGTAAGGTGAACCGGCACAACGTGCGGATATGGTGTCATGAACCTCCACATGAAACCACCGAACACGAGCGCGCTTCCCCCAAAGAGAACGTGTTTACGCTGTATCCAAATACACTGTTTTCGGCCCTTTCTTTTTCACGAGCCCACTGTTACTGGAATCCCTTATTTGGACATGCTTACACAGTGGATGTTTATTCTGTTATAAGAGGGGGCGGGGGACTTCATTTTCCAGCAGGATTGTGCGCCACCCCATAGGAACCTAGCTGTTCGCGGATTCATGAACGAGACTTTGCCGCAACGCTTGATTGGTCGAGGAGCTGCTGATGAATAGGCTCTTCATCACTGGCCCCCAAGAAGCCCAGATCTTATCCCGTTCGAGTTTTTTTCTATGGTGGTACATAAAGGATTATATATTTCGTCCACCATTGCCAGCTAACATTGACGACCTTAAAACGAGAATCACGGACGCCATCCAAACAGTATTATCGCGTAGATGTCATTCAGACCGCTGTGGTAGTCACATTAAATATTAATGAAGATATGGAAAACAAACTTCACAGTTCCATGATACATTTGATTGGTCAACCAAGGTTGTAGGTTGTTTAGTTTTAATATTAGAGACCTTCAAATATTGGGTATTCTTTTATACACATCCTGTATTTTTACTTCTTAAATAACACCGTCACTATAAATGATTGTTCTTATTTGTTCTTTTTTTATATAGGCACTACTCTGTTTATAATAAATTATAATGCACGTTCAGTGTTTCTTTCTTAACTATTCGAGTCTCCATTGGATGTCAACCAACAATTCCACAGTTATGAGATTAGGGCAAACAACTGTTCTTCCAAATATTTTGTGCCCAAATCAGTGATATCAGCCATTGAAATACTATTCACTGAAAATTTGTTCATATGCCGCTACTCACAGTTTTTAAACTTTAAACGAAATTGCAAATTAATTTAATGTTAAGCTACAGGAACGTTAGTGTACAATGTTTGTGGTTTATATATCCATTTGACTTTTCTCTAAACTAAAATATTATAGATGTCATGAATTTGTAAAAAATGTGTTATAGTAATTTATGTTATTTATCTGTATGTGTCTACAATAATGTAATAAATTTGCGACTCATATTTTAAAATCAACTATAATATAATAATTTACACACTCATGAACGAACTTTTAAGAGCATTGTTAATACCAAACTTAATGATGAACTGCAATTGTTGGAAATCCTGACGATGTCATGATATCACGAGAACTGTAGGAAGGCTGTATAATTACATTGTTTGATATTGATTACGTTTTGTTTCATAATAAAGAGTTAAATATTTGGTCGCCTAAGTTGTTGAGTTGAGAGATTTGGGCGGCTCTTAACAACGAGATCTTGAGAGCCGATGAGGGTGAAATGAGGTGAGAATGGAGCAGCGCCGGAAAGCTGGGGTGGATGAAACAGGATATACCCGAGAAACACGCTGACCAACGACATCGTTTCGCACGATTCCCAATTACGAAAATCCAGAGTGACCCGGGCGGGAATTGAACCCGTTTTACCATGGTGGGAGGCGAGCAGTCTAACCGCTCAGCCACCGCGGCCCCAACTTGCCTAAGTTAATGGTAAAATAAAAAACTCGGTGAAATTATTGTTGCCCCATTGAAGATGTGTGACAGATTAGAAACTTTCATTGCCCTCTAACTTACAGATATAGTACGGACAGGCAAAATTTCATGCAAACCTGCAAGTTAATTATTATCTCTACTGCAAACTTATTTACTCGTGACATGTAGGTGCCCGAACACACGAAGCGAGCAGTGATGCACTGCCTACGTTCTTGAACGAGTTGTGAAATACGGGCATTTTCTGTGGATAGCGATGCCGATAAACGTCGTATGGTTGGAGGTTATAAATATGAGATTACAATTCACTCTAACACAACGGTAGACACCATGACTATTCGGTCATATAGCTTTATGACAGGCACAGGTTTTGTAATTCCATACATTTTTTCAACTGGACTGTATACAGATATTCAGTGCTCCAACTCAAATATAACTTTTATAATTTTTTCACTCAACGAACGTCTAAGCTGCAACCACAAAGAGATTCTAATACGACAGCTTTTATTTATTATTGAGACTTGTGTTCAATCACTGCTCACAAAGTTACGTAAAAAATTATGGACAATGTCATTCTTCATTTTCTTTTTTGAATTGCGTGCAACTGTGTAATGTTTGATCAGCATTGTGTAACTAATGAAAGGCCTACGTAAAATTGTTTCATTTTATAACAATAACTTTTTGCTTTCAATTGATTTTGTTCGTTATGAGTGTCTTACTTGATACGAGAAACTCTGTTGGCATTAGCATATATATATCTGCTGGGCCAACATGCTAAACATTCCTAACAAAAATTACGTGAAAATATGTACTGTACATGATTTATGACATGAGGTTAGAGTGAAAAATAATGGTATACATTTAATCGGTTAACTGCCGGAAATTGGTTGCTTTTCGACTAAAAGTACAGTAAAGGGTCAATGCCGCAGCAAAAAAAGTTGCTACGATGCAGAAACTTACTACGGTGGTAGCCACAGTTGCTACGATGGCAATATCGGCAATGGTCATGTTGCTGCCCGCCACCCAATCCTGGCCGTCCAGGAACTTGTCCAGCATTCCATGAGCTGCCTCCAGTTTCTTCAACTTCTCTGGATCGGCGGCAGCTCCACCAAACATTTGAGAAAACTGCAAACAAGGAATATATAATAGCTGCATATCTGTTTACCAGCTAATATAACACATGCCATCATTCCCTACACTTTTACCATTCTCATTAAAATATTAATTTATTGTAATTAATATTTCAATATCAGAGGCCTGGCTAGGACTGATGTTGCAATAAAAACATTAGTTGCTTTTCTTGTTGTAACATTTAATACTGAGAAAATTAAGTTTTATATAGCTGTTAGCTTTTTTTCTTTAAAAAATTTGTGTTTTAGGTATATCTGATACGATTTATAAATATAAAATTGTTTTCGTTTCAATATTTATTGTTAACCTAGCCTAGAAATATTGCAAAACTGTTGTGTTTGCTATGTCCCTGAAATAAACAAAAGAAGATATATGCGAGAGAAATAAAGTCAACTCACACACTATCTTGATAGGTAAATAAGTTTTTCATTTGATATTGTAGTACAAGCGTCGGGGCTTCTGATTGACTGAATATCAACACACAGTGGTTAGCGTTTTCCAGCAGTGAAAGACATATAGCAGTGAACATATGTACTATTGTAGCGGGTATAAAGTGGGTATGGTATGTCGGTACACACATTTACGAAGAAAAAAGTGTTGGTAACATGTGCTGAGCTTTGGAAGATTATAATAATTTAAGATTTGAATTAAAATAAGTTAACTAATATTTATGATCGAGTTTCTTCCATGAGATAACAACTACTTAAAAACATTTTAATAGTAGCCAAGTAAAAAGTGACAAGACTAGTTGATTTCCTCGAACAGAAGCTATTCTTTATACTGACCAAGACGCAGAGGATAATAAAACATGAAATTCTTAATATGCTTTGCAATGACTGTTGTAACTTCTCAGTGCATAACCATATGAGTTTCATTTTTACTTTGCTAAAAAAATGTCGCACGAATGAAGTCTTTTTCGCTGCTCTTGTTCTTATGTATACATTATTTCGCAAAAACATATACAGAGCAGTATACCAATACCGAAACACGTATTCAACTCGTATTCCCTGACAGCACGCGTACCTGATAACAAGCACGGACAAGGTGAAGGCCAGACCAGAGACTGGCGAATAGCAGTGACGTACTTGGGAATTGCTGAATCTGGTACAGAATGTATCAAATACTACGCAACAGATACAATTCAGTATCATCAGTTTCAACAGGTACAAAAAATGGTGGTAACTGCCCGTCTTGAAGCAAAACTAAGAGTTTGAACCACGCCAGATCTACCTGGTGGCGTTAGAGGTCATAGTCAGGTTTATTCCAGTTCCTGACAGATGGCAGCACTTACCGGAGCAATACTGTTATGGGCCGTTGTAATCCCAGTCCATATTCTCTCCCTCCTCTCTTACATGTAACTAATTATATAACAAATTCTCAATTTAAACCAATTTTAATTTATTTGCAATTTTGCGATAAAATTCAATTATTCTCGTTATGCTAACAATGAAACACATGTTTTCATATTATTGTTGACATTCCTCTTTTTTTTAATTACTTTTTCAATAATTATTTTTAACTTGGTGATGGAGAAACCACTGTGAACCAAATATACTCTTATATTGAAGTAGCTGACTTGTTATTAAATATTTATTATTCAATCAGATCATTCAAATATCACTCATTAAACATTTCACCTTATAAGGATATACACAGAGGTGACATAAGTCATGGGATAGCAATATGCAAATATACAGATGGCAGAAGAATCGCGTACCAAATATATAAATGGGCAGTACATTGGTTGGGCTTCCATTTGTAGTCAAGTGATTCATGTCAAAAGGTGTATGGCGTGATTATGGACGCACGATGGGAATTAATAGGTTTTGAACACGGAATGGTAGTTGGAGCTAGACACATGGGACATTCCATTTCCGAAATTGTTAGGGAATTCAACATTCCGAGATCCGCAGTGTCAAGAGTGTGCCGAAAATACCTCATTTCAGGCATAACCGCCCACCATGGATAACGCAGTGGCCGACCGCCTGCACTTAATGACCGAGACCAACGATGTGTGCGCAGAATGGTCAGTGTTAACAGAAAAGTAACGCTGCGTAAATAACAGCAGGAATCAATGTGGGACGTACGACGGACGTATCAGTTAGGACGGTTTGGCGAACTTTGGCTCTACTGGGCTATGCCAGCTGAAGACCGACTCGAGTGCCTTTACTAACAGCACGACATCGCCTGTAGCGCTTCTCCTGGGCTCGTGACCATATCGGTTGGACCCTAGATGACTAGAAAACCGTGGCTTGGTCAGAAGAGTCCCGATTTCAGTTGGTAAGAGCTGATGGTAGGGTTCGAGTGTGGCGCAGACCCCACGAATCCATGGACCCAAGTTGTCAACAAGGAACTGTGCAAGCTGGTGGTGGCTCCATAATGGTGTGGGCTGTTTTTACATGGAATGGACTGGGTCCTCTGGTCCTACTGAACCGCTCATTGACTGGAAAGGATTATGTTCAGCTACTTGGAGACCACTTGCAGCCATTCATGGACTTCATGCACCCAAACAACGATGGAATTTTTATGGATGACAATGCGCCATGTCACTGGACCACAACTGTTCGCGTTTGGTTTGAAGTACATTCTGGACACTTCCAACGAATGATTTGGCCACCAATATCACCGTACATGAATCCCATCGAACATTTCTGGGACATAATCGAGTAGTCAATTAATGCACAAACTCCTGCACTGGCAACACTTTCGCAATTATGGAGGTCTATAGAAGCAGCATGGATCAATATTTCTGTCGGGGACTTTCAACGACCTGTTCAGTCCATACCACGTCGAGTTGCTGCACATCGCCGGAAAATGAGATCCGATAGAATATTAGGAGGTATCCCATGAATTTTGTCACCTCAGTGTATAATGTCACTTACAAAAAAATACCTATTAATTTGCTCTTTACATTTAAGTCAAATTTGCGACACTACTTCGTACACAAATCTAATAATGTCATTAGAGTTAATTATCGTATACTCACATAATAGTCTTTTAAACTTTGATATAGGGTGCCGAGATCGAAGTCCAATCTCTGGTTGACCACGGCTCTCTTTTTGGCATCCTTTGGATTCAAGGAGTCGTTTTTGGCATATTTATCAGCTAAATATCCCAGTATGGCTCGGCTGAAAAAAACGTTTCGTGATCAGCAAGTAGGTAAATAATTAACAGAAAAATTCAACAAATTAAAGTAAGTCTTTGAAAAATTGGTCGGCATACTTACCTTTCACCAAGAGCGAATCCGTTATCATTTATAGTAGGAATTGTGTGTTGAGGGTTCATCTGTGAAATAACAACCAATTAAATAAAAGCCTTAAAATGTTCATGCAATTCAAAGGTCATATTAGAATCCTGATATGTTCTTAACTATTAATATCCGAGATAACTTTTTCCCTTCACTTTTGTTTTCAGAGATATATTTTTAACACCATACATTAGAGTTTTGTGGTTATAGATTGGACAGAAAATTATTTAAAGAATCTAAGATTTTGTTAATTTTGCTTAATCCATTGTACTTCTTGTTATGAAATCAGCGCATGTTCTTACCATTCTTACAGTATTCGTGTAAGTCGGGTGAAATTACGTATTGAAATTCAAAGACTAGAAGACTCTCTTATAATACATTTATTTTAATGACCCAAAAGCATGACTAGACGCTTACTAGGGAATTAAATATTTTCATGCGCAAGGTGTAGTGATGGAATTTGGAATGAATTCAAGACCTGAAAACCATAATTTGGTGGTTTATCAGAAATCATACTGATATTACTCAAGAATAATCTATTAATTGGGGTTATTCAAATTAATTTAGAAAAACATATTAACGTATTACACTACCATCTCGATCAATTACATAGTAGTTCGTGAACACACAGTCCCTAAGATCGTACATTCACGATTGGTCTTAAGTAACAAAATGACAATTTTCAAATTCCTTAGCTCCTCACTACTCAGTAATTTAATAAATTTATCCATCTTTACGTTGTTTGCATCTACGCTAGATTTGGGACATCAATGAATGGTTTTCAGATTAATTATTCTTATCACAAAGCTGCCTGCCAGTTTCCTAAACGAAAGTATTATGTTTATGAAGGGAACGATAAGGATCACTTATTAAATTTTGGCTTAATCATATATATATATATATATATATATATATATATGTTGTGTCTAGATAACGTATTTTTTTAATGGATGTTTCGAAATCGGCCGTAAATATGTCGACTAGAATTATATTGTTACGTTCTACAAGTCTGCATCGCATTGATTGTCCAGTTCCGCGCGAGCAAAGGAGAGTATAAAGGTCAGAAGAGGGTGGTAATGTGTAAAGCCGTCGACGATTTACAAAGGCAAGCCGCCGCGTGCAGCCGCGATAAGTCTATTACGACTCGTGCACCCCAGAACATCAGCGGATTGAATTTATGGGATTGTCTATGAAAGCATTTATGCTGGTCAATGCCGTTGTCTTTCTCAAAGAGACTCGGTGAACGGGATTTCTTCTAGGTCGTGGCAGCGAGAATACTTAAGCCGTGACAGGCCTCCGAACCGACAGTTGAGGTGATTCTGCGACCATTAGGGACAGACAGATGTGCGAGGACAGTGAAGTGACGGCCAACAGATCGTCGAGTGGCGGCAAGAGTGACCAGCGGGAGTGAAGTTAGCGGACTGCGAGCATCGGTACAGTGGAGAGTGAGAGTGACGGGCGAGGCTATTGGTCTGGATTCATCAGTTTAACACAACAGAATGATGGCAATAGACAGGGTGAATATGCGTCAATAAAGAGTGTTAATTAATTGACGTAACGCCTATATAGACATTGATATTTGCTTTAATTACAATTGAGATATACGCTTATATTGCGGTCACTGAGAATAACAAGAGTAATACTGGAGATAGAGTTGAGTTAAGAGATTAAGACGGCTCCTAACAACGAGGTTTTGAAAGCCGGTGAGGGCGAAATGAGTTGAGAATAGAGCAGTGCCAGAATGCTAGGGAGGGGGAAACTGTAGATCCCCGAGAAATTACGCCGACCAGCGGCTTCGTCCGGCACGATTCCAACTTTCGAAAATCCGGACGTTGAACCAGGTTCGCCTTGGTGGAAGGTGAGCAGGCTAACCTCTCAGCCACTGCGGCTCCAGTGGAAGTGGATACTTTAAAGTTGTAAATACTAGCTCCATGTATAGAGTATAGTCATTGTCACTTCTTTTATTTTTATTAAGACCAAAATAAATTACAAACTCTGATACGCGTCTCTGACGTCTTCTAAAAATATGAAAAAATACATATAACCAAGACTTTAGCGTAAATACAAAGTAATACAGAAAGAATTCGCCCTATAACAACAAATCATACAAATAAAAAAACTATAATAATTTACTTCATATTATTATAATAGATGAAAATGTAGCCTGAAAAAATATGGCGAGTAGGTAAAGTCAGGCAAGGTTGGCAGAGTAATTTTTTTAAGTTTAAGTGATAACTTTTGATTATAATAATATACCTCACATATCTGAAACGTCTAATTTTAGGGACTGAAATATGTGCATGAGAATGAAATAAATATAACGATGAAATAAAATTAACACCAAATGTTAAAGTTACCATTTTAGAAAATATTAATTCAATAAAAAATTAGTACAGAATCGCGGTATATTATCCGACAGAAAATTATGTGTATTTTTACAACTGTCAAATGCATAGCGATTAAAATATAACATTGTATTATGTGAGTATGATATTCACTGGAGTTTTGTTTAACTTTGTAAAGTTTTCCCCGTAAGTTATTTTCATTCAAATAAACATATAACTGGTTTTAACAACAATTAATCGTACACAAATAATGAGTTTATAAAGTACTGCTACGAATATTCCTGTTATATTTAAATTTAAAAAAAAATAATGCATGGATTTATATCGCCAAACTAGATAAATAACAATGTTGTACCTTAAAGTGTAATCTGTACGATTTGGTGTATATCACCATATTTCACAACAGTTCTTTCTTTTGAGATATTTTTCGGAAATGAGAAATGGTAATCTTGGTAATTGTCATGATTTACATTATGATATTATAACTTAATTTACTAATTGTGTCTGTTACTTAAATAAACTATTAAATACAATGCAATTACGTTTGTNTATGATATTATAACTTAATTTACTAATTGTGTCTGTTACTTAAATAAACTATTAAATACAATGCAATTACGTTTGTAATAACAAAGTAGAACATCTTACCAGATAAACGAGAAACGTAGATTGTTTAAAATGTATAAATATAATGTTGACCCACCCGACCACCCTGTGTTTCTAACGAACCACCTCTTGTCGTCATTACCTTGAGGAACTCTGGCTTGAGATGTTCGCCCCCTTGCATATCTGTCACTTTCAGGTTGAGAGTCACACCGACTGCCTTGGCTCCCAGCAGGACAGCTCGACACGGAGGACTAGCACTACCGTAGTAAAAGTCTAGTGGCATGGCGTTATTCTCTCTGAAAAAATACCAAAACTACCGTAAATAATATTTTCAAGGTGCTTTTATCTGCCAAACCTATTGCAGATGCAAGGTTTCAATGTGCAGTAACCATACACTTGCAAATGACGTGGTTTTGATTAGATAGTTTTGGCTAAGTGGTTGGGGCTAGGCTAGCATTCGTGTGAAGCTGCTACCTATGGAGAACATTTGTGTGTTTCCTCCTCATACAGCGTCTTCGTGACACGACATAATGTATTTTTGCGTAAGGTAAAGAATTAATTAGGTATTTATATTCCACATTACATCTGTGTATAGCATTATAGACTGTTCACCGTAAAGTGAGCACTTTTGAGGCCCAAGTAATTTTTTTTATTTCAGCAATGATATATCGATTAATTACCTTTTTAAATAAATTTTGCGATATAATTAAAAAGCGCATTGCGTATATTTCACCGCACTCGGACGTTAACATCTGAGACTAACATAAAATATATTTATTGTTTTTTATTCCAAATGAGTGGGCTTCCAGAAGTGCTCACTTTACCGTGAATAGCCTATAAGCACCAACGATCGTCGTGCGATATCCAACATATACGCATATTAAATACGCAGCCAGAATGATAAAGGCAGGCACGCGAGTTCGCTAACGTTCGCCTGTGCAGCCTCACAGAACAAAAGAAAAAAAATTTGATCACAAATGGGAAATGTGCCGATAAGGTGATTCCTGCGTAAAATATACAGTTTAATTTTATCTCCACGGCAACAGCAGGTAGAATTAAAAAAAAAAAATTGATATTTGACACTTTTACGTGCTTTTATTGGGCCAGCGACCTTTGTGACGACGCTGCCGCATAAATGAGTTTACAACATACATCGTACACAGGAGATATCTTATCAGAACTCTTCCTGAACTCTTTTCACTACTTGTCCGCTTGTTGTGTGTGGTTGCCAGGAAGTAAGTTGACAATGGTATTAAAGCCCTTGACTTAGTCAGATTCTCAAAAGCGCACGCGATTTAAGTTGCTCATGTGAAAAGTACAGCACGATGTGCTTTGTTACAATGCATAGCTGTAGTTACATGAAGTGGATATACCGTTATAGTCTATTCGTGGTTTCTCCACACTTTTTTAATCAAAACTTAGAAAAACAACTTTATGTATGACGTGATTGGTTCTTTATATATATATATATATATATATATATATCAGGTATTTTAAATATTTTATACTTCTCGTAACCTAAAAGTGTCTCCATTTTGGTTAACTTGAACATTTAATTATATGATATCCTTAAATTATAATATTTATTTAATATTAAATATGAGCAAGAACAGTGAGAAAATTGGTGTGTTGGTAATACCTGATAAGAAATATCTCTTATGTAAAATGTTATTAAAGTGACTGCGCACGAATGCGGTGCACCGCCTTTTAGTGTAATTTTCTAGACTTACGCTTTATTTGCATGAGGCGGGGGAATTTTCCTGAAAGTAGTCCTTAAGCAGGGCTTCAGAAAGGTAGGAAATAACCGCGAATTGACTATATGAAACTTTACCTAAAGCAACATTAGTGTGCATCATGCCGCGAAGGCACTATACGAGAAATATGTATCGTCCATGGAGAATTTATAGGAACTTTGGAAGTGTGGCAATGGCAGTGAACAAGATGGATGCAGTATTATGAGAGTATTTATGTAATATGAGGAATTGTTTTCTTATGCTTGAGTGTTTTATTTTCTCTTAACAAGGCTTTATTTCAAGGGCTGGCAGTAGCCTATTTTAGGATATTCGTATAGAAAGAGTTAATTATGAAATTCGTAATGATCTGTGATGTTTCGTTTCCTCCAATTGCCTGATGCTATGGGCGTTGTGTAGTAGCATAGTCATATACAACTGCTCTGTAATACACAAGTAAATATGTTACTTTTACGGTTTCATCGAAATCGGGCAAGTTGTTTTGTTTTAGGAAAAGAAACCTTAAACCCTGCATGGCAGTAGTGATGTTGTTATGTTGGCAATAAGTGCATTATTCCAAGGAGCGTGTGTATCACTTTGCGGTAGCTTTGTGAGAGTAAACAATTAGGCTATAAATTTGCACTCATCTCGAATTAAATTCGACGANTATCACTTTGCGGTAGCTTTGTGAGAGTAAACAATTAGGCTATAAATTTGCACTCATCTCGAATTAAATTCGACGACGTGAACGCAAACAACTATTTTTTATATAGTCTTTGTTTTAGTAATGGTTTAATAATTTCTGTCTGATATTTTCGTGCAATTTTAAATTCTCTAATAAAACCTAAACATAACCAGAATTACAGGGTATATACAAATATAAAGTATAGAAATTACGAAAAAAATGTAATTGCAAATTATAACTAATATTTTTAATATGTTTGGAATCTCATAAAGCAATTGTCACAAAGACATTTCTAAACGTAAACACTTAGAAAGTAAGTGTTCTTTGTTTTATTTGGAAATTGTTTACAGCCTATGAATATGTTTGTATCTCAGTTTTAACCTATTTTTCTCTGCGTTAAATCAACCTATTGTAATCTATCAACAAATGGATAAAATCAATTTCACTGTTACGTAAAACCGGTATGATCAGTGTTAAGATGGAATGACAAATAATTAGCAACTGGTTCAATGTCACTCCACAATTCTCACCTCGATCGAAATACGTACTGTGTAATTATGATACATTTAATAATTCTGCTATATATATCAGATGTTTTCTTTGGCAAGCTATGTCGTGGTACTTTTTATATTTTCAAAGGGCGTAAAATTCCGTGCTATTTTTTTTATAATCAAACATACTCTGAGAAAAAATATATATTTTTAAACGAAACAAGATTTTTTAGCACAAAATTTTTTGTATAGGGTCAATTAAGTATGTTGCTGCTGAAATAAAAATATTTTGCTGTTATTCATTTTGTTTCCCCAATCTTGTTATATTTGGTTGGTGCAGTGACTCTATGTACATTAAACAATTCGGTTATCGTAAAACAAGTGAAAGAATAAGCGTAATTTGAAGTCAGACATTTCGTACCCGAACGCCACGCGTTATCAGCCTCGGCTAAAATGTATACTGATGAAGTGGGCATGTTTATACACAAATAATAATATAATATAGGGTATGTGCATATATTAATACTTTAAATTTTCATTGCTTTACTTATTTTGTTTATTGTTGAACTTGTTTCATTGGAATTGTTAATACAATTATTAACCATCAATATATGCACTATCAAACACACATCGGACCCCCGGCGGCAACAGTACCTCAGTACGTCAGTAGAGCAGTCCAAGTGAGACGACACCAAAACGCGGNACCACACCTCGGAAGTGTTTCTGTATGTTGTTTTTGTTTAAACTCGAGACAATATATTTATCCAGTTAAGTGAAAGGTCAAACGACTACCTAATTGAAATACCCTCAACCTTCAAGGCACATTATAGTCGGTGCTTGGAGGAATTAACTCCGACCCTATAAGCCACCCGGTATTCCACAGTGGCGTAGCGTCAAGTTGAATTGGCTTCCCCAAAGTGGGGCCTAGATAAGCCCGCGTCAACTTTAATATTTACCGTGTTTACGGCAACCAAGCTGGTTAGTTGAGATTACTTGTAAAATAGTTCTGCGCACTTTCAATACAGTTGTCGCGAAGGGTTATTTCTTGGGTTACCATAAATTTTCCATTTCAATAGTCGTTCAATCACTGCCACATCATTTCGGCTTTCTTTTGGTGTATCTTATCTTCAGCGACTTTAAACAAACAGTAAATGAGTTATCCGTAAGGCAGACCACTACCTCAAACACGACGTTTAGGAAATGAGGGTTGCAAACATTCGGTAAGTATTGTATATCTACAGTAAAGGCGATGAGTTTGAATAATTGCGAAAGTCTTGTTTAATGCGCGTGTAACCACGAAAATAATGAAATCATTTCGAAAGGTTAAAAATCCTACGATTTTGAATAAACACTGCAAAATTAAATCTGAAATAAGCATAATTTAATTTCAGACATTTGTTGTCATAGTAACTTAAAGTTCCCTCGTATAAATGTATCGTACTTAATATACATTAATTCCGGTAAACATTAAAACTATCATCAAGCAGGGGCGTTTCATGTCTGCTCGGCAGAACTATTTATTACGAGTACAATTGTGTGAACAATTTTTCTCGGTTTCCTATCACAATTCGAAATAAAACTTACAAAGGCTTTCGAAAAATGGAATTTCGTTTCTCCGTGTAACTTTAAATATTTGTAACACATGATGTAAATGAAATAAAATAATTATGCTGATAATCTTTCTTATTTCCTTATCGTTTAAAATTTATTTATACACGTCACTCTACGTTCAATGGTTTTATAAAATAGAACTTACCCATAAAATATAAATAATTTTTAAAGAACTTTTATTTAGATTATGAATAGAAACATTGGTTAAAAACAGTACTGAATCTACCACTAGGTGGTCATGGAAGATATTAATTACAGTCTGAAATAGGAGCGCCAATGATTACTAACACAGAGAAGAGGGAAATATTTACAATTTATAGCATCTGTGATGAACATAAACACTGTCTGCCGTAATTCTACTAATTAAGCTAACAAAAAGTGTCAAAAATTCATTTAAAAAAATTATTATACTTTAATAATGGCTAAGAATGAGTTTTAATATGATGTTTTTAAAGGTTACTCCAAATACAAAATAAAATTTTCTATGATATGGAACGAGATCCTCTCGCCCAATTTTTTTCTATCGCCCTAATTAACACTCATTTCTTACGTAAAAAGGAAATATATTTACTTACATGCGATCCAGAGCATGGAAGACTCGTCTCGTTAAAAGTGGTTTCTCTAGCAGCTGGGTGAAGTATATATATGTGAAATCTTCAGAATGATAATGACTCGGCAGTGAGATAGCTCATGAAAAAAACAAGTTGTCTGTTTACTCAGAGATTCAGAGGTTTGTGACGACAACAAGATATAAAAGAGAATGTCATCGCGGTCTGGAACCACACGGGAATTTTTGAGATTTCGTGCTATGATAATAAAATAACACGAAATATTCAGCTTATAATTTACATTCTCGTATCGTTTCTCTGCATTTTCGGAGAATTATTAACACATCACCTTTATTTCGATATTAAATAAAAATAAGTTTCAAGACGCATACATTCTTATGAATGAGAGAAGAAGAAGACGCTTATAGTCTCTTCACGGTTTCTTCACACTTTTTGAATGAAATATTTGAAAAGTCACGCCATGTCTAATGTTTTTGATTGATTTATAAATATTTAATGTATTCCAAGCGTTTTATACTTGTGTTACCATAAATTATACATTATGTTTTGCTAAAATGTAACTTTTACTTATATTTCATCCTTAAAGTATTATATTTCGTTATTAATTGATACGAATGAAAAGAGAGAGAAAACAGGTCTGTTGGCGTTGCGTAGTAAGAAATAGTTCGTATACAAAATATTATAAATCTGAGTGCGCACGAATGCGGTGCGTTTTCCATATGATGTAATTTAATACACTCACTTAAGCTTTGTTTGCTTGAAGTGAAGGATTATTCTGGAAGTAGAACTTTAACAGCTCTTCAGAAAAGTTGGAAGTAACCGTGAATGGACCATACAATACTTTACGNTATTCTGGAAGTAGAACTTTAACAGCTCTTCAGAAAAGTTGGAAGTAACCGTGAATGGACCATACAATACTTTACGCATTATATAAAATTTGTTTATTCTAATTGTGCTTTGATTATTGCAACCGAGCGCATTTGGTACTTTCGTAGCGTTCGGAAGATTAGTGGATCTATCTAGGCCGGCTTCAGTAAGGACCGATATCACAACGTTAGTTCAAAGTATTTAATTATCTGACCACATGATAAATTGAAACAGAAGCTTTATTCATTGGCTTGTATCATACTGCTACTCAACACGATTTCCCTGGCAAAGAAAATTTTGTTTCGCAAAGTGCTAGTTGAGACAAATTTGGCAACATTGCATTGAAGTTTTGGTTTTTGTGATTGGCTGCAACTAGGTTGTCATTGTATGTTTATAATGTGCTTGTTGGACAAAGTTTGTTGTGAATATGAAAGAAAGCGCCATTACTAAACTGTTTTTATCAGGACATTACGCCACTTCAAAAACGCATTAATACAAATTAATGTAGACTTTTGAGTGGTTAATGTATTATGTGACTTCATTACATGAAACTTTTTATTACTGTTGTCCCTATGATTAAGGGAAGGTTGCTATCGTTGGGCCGGCTCCTTCGTTGGGTCTCCTCGGTAACTCCACGCGTACAGCCAAGTGGCGCGCTCCCTTGATTATAATGTCAACTACTTGAAAGCAAAGAAGCGCCATCGTTGTCACGAGTAGTTCCAAGGATTTCTAAGGCTCGTATAAGCGAACGTAAGATTTACAAATATTACTTATAATTTATTAGTGTTGCAGAAGAAATATTACACAGAGGTGACAAAAGTCATGGGGTAGCAATATGCAAATAAACAGATGGCAGTAGTATCGCGTACAAAATGTATAAATGGGCAGTGTATTGGTTGGGCTATCATTTGTAGTCAAGTGATTCATGTGAAAAGGTTTCTGACGTGAATATGGCTGCACGACGGGAATTAACAGACTTTGAACGCGGAATGGTTGTTAGAGCAGAGAGGCATGGGACATTCCATTTCGGAAATGGTTAGGGAATTCAACACTCCGGGATCCACACTGTCAAGAGTGTGCCGAGAATACTTAATTTCATGCATAACCTCCCACAATGGACAACGCAGTGGCCGACCGCCTGCACTTAATGACCGAGACCAACGACGNTAACCTCCCACAATGGACAACGCAGTGGCCGACCGCCTGCACTTAATGACCGAGACCAACGACGTGTGCGCAGAACGGTCAGTGTCAACAGACAAACAGCACTGCTTGAAATAACCGCAGGAATAAATGTGGGACGTACGACGGACGTGTCCGTTATGACAGTGCGGCAAACTTTGGCTGTACTGCGCTATGCCTGCAGAAGACCGACTCGACTGCCTTTACTAACAGCACGACATCGCCTGCAGCGCCTCTTCTGGGCTCGTGACCATANTAATTTCATGCATAACCTCCCACAATGGACAACGCAGTGGCCGACCGCCTGCACTTAATGACCGAGACCAACGACTTGTGCGCAGAACGGTCAGTGTCAACAGACAAACAGCACTGCTTGAAATAACCGCAGGAATAAATGTGGGACGTACGACGGACGTGTCCGTTATGACAGTGCGGCAAACTTTGGCTGTACTGCGCTATGCTTGCAGAAGACCGACTCGACTGCCTTTACTAACAGCACGACATCGCCTGCAGCGCCTCTTCTGGGCTCGTGACCATATCGGTTGGACCCAAGACGACTGGAAAACCGTGGCTTGGTCAGATGAGTCCCGATTATAGTAAGTAAGAGCTGATGGTAGGGTTAGAGTGTGGCGCAGACCCCACGAATCCATGGACCCAAGTTGTCAACAAGGAACTTTGCAAGCTGGTGGTTGCTCCATAATAGTGTGGGCTGTTTTTACATGAAATGACTGGGTCCTCTGGTCCAACTGAACCGATCATTGTCTGGAAAGAGCTATGTTCATTACTTGGAGACCACTTGCAGCCATTCATGGACTTCATGTACTCAAACAACGAAGGAATTTTTATGGATGACAATGCGTTATTTCACCGGGCCACAACTGTTCGTGAATGGTGTGAAGAACATTCTGGACAATACCATGAATGTTTTGGTCACCAAGATCACCCGACATGAATCCCATCGAACATTTATGGGACATAATCGAGAAGTCAGTTCGAGCACAAACTCCTGCACTGGCAACACTTTCGGAATTATGGAAGTCTATAGAGGCAGCAAGGCTCAATATTTCTGCCGGGGACTTCCAACGACTGGTTGAGTCCATGCCACGTCGAGATGCTGCACTTCGCCGGTCAAAATAAGGTCTGACACGGTATTAGGAGGTATCCCATGACTTTTGTCGCATCAGTGTATAGGTTATCTATGTTTCATTGTTCACTAACATTCTTTGAAAGCTTGACGCATACCCGTTACTTTACCGTATTGACGTTTAAAATGTACTTTTACAAGTAGAGGTAGGGCCGTGTTGATCAAGATAGTGCGAGTTGCCGTGCGTGAGCTATATCTAGTCGCCGTCGATTGGCCACTGGTCCAATGAAGGAAACTCTGTGTGCTCATGGTTGCAACGATAGTTTTGCGCTAGATAATACATAATTGCGTTTGCTAATTTAATGCTAGAGTTAACGAAGCGTTGGTAGGCATATATTTTTAAAACTACGATCACGTTTTCTGTTGTAGATGGCTGCAGAGGTGTAATACGGTCAGTGGGAGGAGGATTATATGGATCGCGCGTTCCTGCAGCGTGGTGTGGTGATGTGAACGTCAATAAGTCTGCCAGAACGTACAGTATACACAGCTCATTAATGACGGGTACATCTAATGTTAGAACACTGTAAAGGAACATGTTGGCATTATTTATATTTGTATTTTGGCCCCCATAATTACCGGCCATAAATACCCACTCTTTGTTGCTTTGAAGAGCCGATTTCAAGTATTCATACAAGAAAGAAGAAACTTCATTAGAGCCTCGGCAAGCAGTGCCTTCGTGGTACATGAAATCGACTGCTTATCGTGTTACCATATCATAGACTCAAAAATTATGTATTGATAATATTCTTTTGTATGATATTCTTTTGGCCTTAATGATAGGCAAAACCATGCAGCTTTGAGATCTAACTTTACAGACATGTATATATTATTGACAATCTTGCTGTTATAAAATGCTTTCAAATACTTTGATTTTCGCTTCCTTAATACATGGTAATGAGTTTAATTTGAAAGTTTTTCACTTCGAGTCATATGATTAAACTTCTAACATTAGCCTCACATATATTTTTGAGGTTGTAAAGATTTATATTAAAGTTAGTGACAAACATGTTTCAATAAAACCACTTGTTTTCTCGAACAATGCCCTCTGAAGCACATTTTTCTTTATGTATAACACACATTATTGGCATACACAGATCACTTGATAGGTACTCTTTGAAAGTGCCTTTTCGCGTGTTATGAGATGACACTCTTGAGAAGAAATTGATGTGCTGTATATCGTATTCTCAGCTACTTTGTGGCCTCGTCAACCCTGTAGTGTGTCGTCTTCGTTGATCAATCTCAACTATGTTACATTAATTTCTATTCATAAGTAAATTCTTTACAACGTACATATGAAACTTCTTGCTTGGCAATGTAAAATATTGTAATTTCCTGTGTGTAAAAACATTAGATAATTGGAAAATATTTTGATAAATAAAATTTGTAAATAAAAGACACATTTTACCACTATTATTATTGTTACTCATTAATTAAGAAATTAATAAAACGAAATTTTTCGAAACGAAAAAAAGAAACTCATACTTACAGGGGAAACATTATTGAAAATTAATTGGTAAAATAATATTTTCTCAGTAAAATAAGTTATTAATTAAGGTCACTCAAGTTTAATTAACGAGCAAGCATGGTCAGGCTTGCTAGATATGGTGGCTGACCTTGTCAATGTTAAAAAAATAATAGCTCTGCCTGCACAGGTGCATGCGTGGAAGTGTTAAAATTTTCACAGTTCCACACCTGCTCGGAGCTAGCTAACTCCACTCCAACATTGTGAGTAAGGATAAAAAAAATAAACGTAAAGTAAAGTAAAAAAATTTATTAAAAAATATATGCTTTTAAGAATAAAAAAAACGTCAAATTACAATACTTATAAGTCCTATTTCAGAATATCTCTTTCGTCGATCCAAGAGTCATCTTTCTTCGAATGTCCAAACAACCTCTCATGCACACGACCATTACGCAGTTTCAGCACTTTCTCCACCAAATAGACATCGGGAAATCTCATGGGTTGAATCTCCTCTGCGTAAAAACTTTCGACTGTGATATCGCTACGTAAGTCCTCGAGGTAATATATGCGCGGGAATGAATGCCATATGCGAACCACCTTGTAGAATTCCGCCAACAAGTTGTGACGATAGGTTTTTGAGGAAAATTCCGCGGTGTTTCGAAATGCACACCAGAACGCCCGTATTCGCGTTAGGATTGCGCGGGTTTCTCATCTTCAGTTCAGAGTATGCTATTCGAAGCAGGAAGTCGTCCTAGATGTCTTCGGGTTTCATGCGAGTGGTAGAATGAACAGTAGAATTATACTCGCTAACGAGTTTCGGCAATATCTAAAGCAACTTTTAATTTCCGTTCGCTGTGAAATGCCTCGACGGTTTAGCTTTAAGTGTCCGGTGAATATGCTCGACGATGCTGGGCTTGAATTCAGAGTACGTGGAGTAGTGATTTATGCCATATACATTTATTAACGCACGGAAAGCGGCATGAAAGTGTTCTCTCCCATCGTCGGTGTGGGGAAATTTTGGTACTCGTCTTTTACGCAGGACACCAGCCATGCCTTCAGTGACATCGCGAGCATTCTTCGACGTCAGTAGCCTGGCCCACATGTACTTTGAAAACATGTTAATGATGATCGAAATGTAGTGGTGGCCTTTATTTGCTCTAGAGAAATCTTTTATTTCGATTATGTCGTATTGGAATGTACCTTCCATCACTTTCATGACGTACATTCTCTGAGGACAAATTCCTTCTGGCCGGCTCTTGCAATTCTCCTGAAACAACATATTTTGTTCTCTCACTAAGTAGCCAGATGCTACTAGTTACTCAAATATGACTATAGTCTCGTTGGTGTCCAACCAGTTGCCTGCAGTCTTTGAAGCGTTCATCAGTTGTATCCTATCCACGAGTTAGTTTGGATCATTTCAACATATGTAGTCCATTTTGCATTTGCCGTCGGTCTTCTGCAGCAGACCAGATTACCATGAAATATTTCCTTCAAAGACACGGATCGTGTAAGTCGAAGCCATGGCCGTCCGCGATTTAGTTGACATCACAGCCGGAGCTCGATCTTGGTGGTCGTATGGTCCTCAAGACAGCAAGTCGGATCGCCAGCAAAGAGATTCAAGGGAAGGCCTGTGAAGATAAATTGCACACTTACGTGTCATGGAGAGGTATTGGATAGCAAGCTACGTTTCCAGGATCACATCAGATCCCTAAAAGATAAAGTGGTAAGTTTTTTCAAGAAGTTGAGAGCAGTGTCCACATCACCATATGGAGAATTGAATTGAAAACACCGATAACGTTTTACAAGAGTGTCTTCCTGTGAATAGCATTTTATGGATCTACAGTATGGTATGAAAAAGCATGATTATTGCATATACGAATATTTCTACTGTAGGCGCAGAGAGCTGCATTGATTGCTATTACAAAAAACATACATTACAACATCTACTGAAGCAGTGCAAGTGATTGCTGAATAATCCCCCTCGATATGTTAGTAATAGAAAGAGGAAGTTTAATGAATGAAACTGATGGACGATCTGCATCTGCGGCAAGGAAGAATGAAGTCAGAATAGAGGGACTGGGTTCCTGGCAGAAGAGATTGAATACTTCGGAGAAGGGGAGAAAAACGTACACAATTTTCTCTCTTACATAAGGGATAGAGTCTTTCATAACTGGATCACGACTGATTACCACCTGTCACAGATATTAAAAGGACATGGAAACTTCAAAGCAGATCTATGCATATTCAGTTTGGTAGACTCCCCTCTCCTTAGGATATGCAACACTGAAGAGCAATGTTACATGTATACTACAATATTGTTCTAAGTTTGAGGACTTGAGAATTAAATACTGTAGAAGACTTAATACATAAATAAATGAATGTGTCTTATGTGATATAATGTTCAACAAGTGAAAGGCAAAAATAATGGAGGAATATGCAAGGGAAATCTCTATAATATTATAAGAGTTAGATCTGTGGCTACAAAATAATCCACAAGAAATGGAAGATACTTTTCCCTGAAAATGATAACAGACGCTAATACTTTCGAAGAAAACCAATAAACATTTCGGTGCTGGAAGCCTACCTGCTCAACTAAATTGGACAAATATAAAACCTCTATGTAATTTTGTAGTGAGAGCGAACCCACTGCAAAGTCTGGGTTATCCCAGTGAAAATAGGAAGAACTTTTAAATGATTCGTCAGAAGGCATTTGATGAGATTGGGGTCTCCCCCCGCCCCTCCTTTGCTCTGAAGAAGTTAGAAGACATGTCGCAGATCTCTCAACATAAAACGGAGGAACAATGACCTAACCAAGTAACGAGGATAATAGAGGCTAGAAATATACGGACTTGGCGATGGAACTTGGAACAGCAGAATTAAATTACGAAAATCCAGACTGAGGGAAGGTATATATGGGGGAGGGGGATTGAAAAGTGGTCCAAAGCCACCCCACTCCTCAAAATTCACAGCTGTTGTTTAACGAAGGGGTGGATATAATATATAAGATAGAAAAGTAGAATAGAAATATATTTTGAATTGTTTTGGAGCTACATGTGCGAATTTGGAACGAGAATGGAATGTGTGAGGTTGCTGGGATAGTCAGGGTGTATGGCAGGATCAACCGCACCACACTCACCTTCCAAGCAGCTTGCCAGTAAAATGAAATATGGTTTGTAATCATATACAAAAATTATAAATCATACGGTGATGGTATGCAAAGTAATAAAAACCATTATTTAAAGTTACATGGCCCGAAGGAGCCAAATGAAATAATTTTATAGGATAGGAAACACAATGATAAGCTAAAGGAAATACTTATATCCCTGCATTAGCCAGAAAGTGCACAGGCGCGAGGGTTAAAGGAAAAGATTGCGTGTCTGTCTTTTGGCTGGCCTCGAAAAAAAAAAACAAGTTGAACTAAGTGCTCCGAGTTAAGCACAGCAGATCACGTGGGTCAGCGTTCATGTTTGTTTAAATAACTGACCCTGGACGTCATGGTAGATGTGAGCAATTTTGACCTCACTGACGTTAAATTCAAAAATCGAGAAAATATAGCAAAAATAGAAATAATCCCCCAAAATCTGCAAAGATATCAATAATAAAAAAAGGCTAAAAATATATAAGAAATTCCTAACATATTAAATTTAAGGTTTTGAAGTAAACCAGTTTTACGTAACACATGCCCATTCTACCCACACCAATCAATTTTGTCATCCATTACCTGGACTTTTGACCACTAGACTATGCTGTTAACTCATAATTGTCAGTATTGGCCACTAGATGGTGCTAGCAATTCGTGTTTTTGGCATGTACATTTANTTTTAATAGTATGTATGTCTTTAAAATGTAATACATATTAAAAAATGTAAAGTGCAATGAAATGCAAGTCCAAAAATAAGAGAATTGCGGCTGTTCGTTTTGGTGTTAATATTAGTAACTGGCAATGTCAACACGTAAGTTATGCTTTTTATAATACTTCTTGCATACAATGTTCTTTGCCATTTTAGAGGTTGGCACCAAAGCAACCTGGCTGAGGCGTGAATTTACACGAATGCACGCCATGTAAAACTTACAGTGGGGAGAAACAGTTTTGCCTCATTTCAACTCCTGCGAATTTGAGAGTTTGCCCCTGCGACTTATTTATCATCATCGGGAAGCGTACTTTGAGGAGGAACTGCAGTCTCTTGAATTCTAAAGGGATTTCATTGATAATCAAAGGAATTTGTGGGACAAACACTGTTTCTTTCTGAGCCGATCCAGTTAAAATGATGGCCTCGACTACGTTGCAATGTAGAGCTCAGATTTGCAACCTAATGCTAATACAGATTTTCGGTGGCTTCAAATTTCTGACCAATAACAGGTGTGTCCACATACAGTATAAGCTTATGGTTAGGAGAACCAGTGGATTGAGAGTATTCAAAAATTCCACTAGGTAATGAACTGATTCATCTTTATTTACCACAGTGTCTGTTGAATAGTATACCATTTCTTCCTCTTCGAATGATTTCAGCAGAATGTCATTGATGACAGCTGCCTGGCCGTTTTTTGGGGCCTTTATGACAATTTCACACAAACAATTAATAGGCTTGTCGTGTATCTGCGCAATGTCTTAATATTTTTTTCTATATGCTCCTCAACTCTAATCACTATAGTAAATCACTTGCCTGGGATATATAACATGCAGTCTGTTTCTGGATAATCACAATTTCTAGCCTGAGCAGAATATCTGAAAATTTGCCACCGGACACTTCACTTCTCAGATGTAACCTCATATTTTTGGTCAATTTTAGCGCATTAACCGAGGACCACAAAGATCTCTTGAGTCATGCCTTGATTTCATCGACACGCCTTGCTCTCGGCACCATTGGCAAAGTTTGGCGAAAATCTCCTGTAAGCAACACTGTCACACCACCCATTACGATTTTGTTACTGTTTATGTCCAGCAGATACCTATACAAAGCTTTATTACTTAGATTACTTTTGCGAAGTTTTACTAGTGGTTTATTTCTAAGAAACTGTTATCCATGTTGTTAATTATTTATTTTAATATTATTTTCAGTAATTTAAGAGTTATTTTCATAATATAAATGCAACTTTTTAATGATTTTTTTATACTCCTATATAACTTGAATAAAATAAATTTCATTAAATCTTATATAAAGCAGGTAATTTTTACACAATGGTTTTTTTTTTAAATAAGTAAATCAGAATGTTTTTGAAAATATTTTATTAGGTAACATCTATCTACAGCAAAATGAGCAAACGCAAAAGCCATTGAAAAAAATTCACATGTTCATACGCCCTCACCCACGACGAGTTTACCTCTCGATGGCCGCTTCAGCGACCCAGGAACTTTAGAGTGCCAGGAAACCCCACAACTTGACATATGACCATCCTCTAAAATTTTTCAGCACAATTTGGCCCTAATACACTTTTGTAAACTTAACAGTCTCGATTTTCTCATCACTGAAACCACCATGGATAGGTATGTAGTTCAGATCTTTGAGAAAGTAGGTCTTCAGAGCGTTGTCTCGTATGTATCGATGACGAAAGTGTTCGGGGCTCCGATTCACTGTGAATCCTTTCTCGAAGATATCCTTCTGCTTGGAGATACGAACCAAGTCACCGACCTTTGCATTAGGCTTGCATTCGTCTCTCCTTTTTGGGTCGATGCACATAGTTCAAAGCAGAGTGTCATCCATGATTTCTTCGGAACGTGAATGTGACTTATGTGATATAATGTCCAACAAGGGAAAGGCAAAAATAATGGAGGAATATGGAAGGAAAATCCCAATAAGATGAGAAGAGTTGGATCTGTGGATACAAAACGATCTTGGCAGTAGCCCCCAACTACATATAGTCGTCATTTGCAGCGAAGTGCCACTACTTGTTATCCTTTATATTCCTGTTGAACATCTCGACTATAGACACTTTGAGATTCATGTGCATTTAGTAATGGCTTCTGAATGTTTCTTCATCAGGGCCTTGATCTTCGCATAGTAAAATTTCTTGCCCAGGTTGGTTTGCTCATTAGTAGGGACATGACATCCGCACAAAATGTCTGCTTCGCATTCGCGACATCGAACACAATCTTCTACTCAACTGGCCCAGGCAGATTTCCTATATGCATCGCCAACTCTCTAAATTTTGTAGCCCTTGTAGACTCGAGCATATGGTATCATTTCCACGTAATCGGCTTAAAACAGGTCGTTCATCCCACAAATCACACATTTCACCGACTACAGTTGCGCCTCGCTGCGCTCTGGCGATTTACAACCGACTCAAAATATATAACCTCCCTCCTTCATTTCTTCGAAAATAAATATAATCTTGTTGGTGTGCGAGTAATTTCCAATCCTTTGCGAAGCGACCAGTAGTCTATTTACGAGTTCGTTTGGAATATATTCCAAATTATATAGTCGATATATAGTTATTGTCACCGTCTATCTTATTCAGATCTTCGCCACTTTTCCGTGCAAGGTCATGAGAAAGATCTGCGAAGGTGTAAATAGTTTCGTGATCTTCGTCCTTATAAGTGCCGGTTTTGGGATCGTTATATTGGTAGAATGTGTGCATAAGGTCAAGCAGCAAATTGTATTCTATTAGGTCGGCATCAGTATACTCCTTAAGCTCCTTTGGTAATATAAGTTCGTAAAGCATGGGAGTTTCATGCATTTTGTAATCGCACACATGGATGACCCCACTTGGTATAAACTACATTTCATTAGCACCAAGGAACTATTTATTGTCGAGCATGGCTACAAGGTATGCAGTATTATTATTTTCAGATGTGTACAATATGTCCCGATATGTTTGCAAGTCATCCACTTCTGCTTCTATGTATGTTCATTGGCATAATCGCTTTCGGTCTTTACGACTACAGGTGCTTTGTCGGTCTCTCTGAATACATCGAAATTACATGTAATGAACTTAAATATTTCTTCACATATAAGGTCGCATGAAAGACTGGCTTTTTTTGTCGAACATATATTCCGGGCAAACAGACTATAACTCGATGTAGGTCGCTAGCAATGTCCGACATCGCAATGAATATATATTATTACAATCAGTCTCTTTTAAAGGTTTAATCGAGAGATTCTAACAAACTATGTTCGATCATGTTCAGGTGTTTACTACAGACATCCAATATGTCCCTGCTGTGCTTTAGAATGGAAGTTTGCTTGGCAAGGCGAGATAACGTGGTAGTGAATGTATACTGTATGAAAACTTTTAGCCCTTTAAGATTCTTTTCATTTTGTTGTGCCCCCACATTCAGAGAGTTGGGAATTTTTTGTTGAACCCTTGTTAAGTGCTCGTCCATGGCTATCAAATCGCAAACGATCTCCATCCTCACACATTCCATTCTCGTTCCGAGTTCACACAAATACCTACAAAATAATTTGTTCTGTTCAGACTACACAATGCATAATTCCGAAATGATGCATTGCTATATTCGAGGAAGAAATTTTTAGTAGCATAATCTATGCATCGTTCGGGTTCGCCATGTTTTCTTATTATTTTTCAACCGTAATCACAAATTACATCATTTCTCTTTACGAGAATACCTCCATCTTCGTCTTTGTCAAGAGGCAGCTTGAGTTCACTATGCCCGAATTTCGGTATGCTGTAACTCACTCTCAATGATCAACGATAGACAGTTCAAAGCTACCATTAATAGAGGGCCGTATTTTACAATAACCGAAAATAGAAAATTGTATTTCCAGCACAATGCACACAACCACTCTAAATCTGATAATGTTATGTCCGTATTGTCATGGTCGTCATACACATGCGGCAAATCCACATCGTCCATGCGAAACAACACCAACACGTTCGTATTGCCATGAAACAGTTATTTGTATACGCGTAAATAAGTCTGGTCACGGTACACACAGTCTATGTTTGCATGTTATCCCATGCTATATTATTCCTGTATGCACTTCTGCTTCGCCCTTACGATGCCGCCAAGGCCGAACACAGATCTCGGTAGTGTCTCGCTTGACGATTACAGTTTCGTTATCACTGAAAGAAAAATAACAAACACCATCCACAGCCCGTAGTGCACATGCCAGATGTTGGGATTTCGTTTACAATAGTGATTACGAGTAGAGGTGAACATTCTGGAACCGTAAACAATTCAGTTCTTCGAGAAAACTCAGAATAATGCATTTGTATGTATATATATATAAGTATATATATATATATATATATATATATATATATATATATACATACATATCCGCAATCAGACTGCCTCACGATGATACATGACACTGTAACTAGCAACAGCTACTCTTGACGAGTCATAAGAAGTTTTGGCATCATCCTCGCCAACTTTTATGGGAATATTAACAACCTGCTTTCAATCTCCTTGATACAAAAACGAAAACGTAAATAATATATGTATTTATAATTTCTTAGTTTATATCATTTCAATGTCTCGAAGAGGTAAGATCAACACTGGAAGCAGGATCGTCGATTCACAAATCAGCCATCTACTGCTCGAGCTGCACATTCCAGGATACAAGTTCATGGTGGTCAAATAACAGCGCCTATTCCCAGCACAAAGATCTGGAAAGAAGACACCTGGCAGATAAGATTAATGAATATTTCTTTGCACTGATAAAAAGTGTGGAATAAATCACTATTCCACCTACTCTGGACCCAAGGCAAGTATCAGCGAGCATATTAACCGGACTCTAAAAGCCAAACTGTTGAGGCATTTCACAATAAATGGAAACTATAAGTGGCTGAAGCCGTTGCTGAAACTCTTTAGTGAATATAATTATACCATTCATTCTCTCAGTTTCATGATGCCCATGATGTTAAGGATGACTCTCTGCTACGAAAAGTGTACTCTAAACAGAATAGGAGGGACCTGCACAAGCCTAAAGCTATGATCAGCGACCTGGTGCGCATATTTAGTGTTGCATTACCACAAGACCTACCATCAAAACTGATCGGCGGATGTGTACAATGTGGTTCTAATACATCAACCGTACCCACACATGTACTACCTCGAGGCTCTACATGGCGAACCCATAGCCGGAGGCTTTAACGCAGAGGAGATCCAAACCACGAAGTACCCCGATGTTTATTTGGTGACGACCTGTGCAAATGCTAACACTGCTCTTCCTGTGTGTATGCATGTGCAGACCTAATGATTATTTGACATTATTTAATGCGAAAGAGATAAAATGTTGTAGAAGCACGTATGCATACATATGTGTGGACTCAAATTGCCCAATGCAGTACAGGTTCACACCTGCGAAAATGCTAAAACTCATCTTCCCGCAAACAAACATGTGATGGTACAATCATTAATTTTTAACTTTGACAAGGTCATTCGACCTGTCCCGTGAGCCTCTCCATTCGTGCTCATAAACTCAACCGCGTTAACCTAAATGGATTAATTATTATATTCACATACAATTTCTTTAGCACTTCAAATGGCCATGATTTATCTTCATTAAGTAAATGTTTCCCTTTTTTGTTCTCAAAAACCAAATGCGTACTTAGATTTTTTAATAGTACATTTTTCATTTTTTCCATTGAATTACTGGGAAACATGACAAAAAGATTGTAAAATTAGTGGAAATATTTTAAAATTTTATGGTTATTTTATTCAATAAAGTATTTTTCCAATAATTCAATTTTTCCATACAACGTAAGCTTATAGCAATTTTTCACATTGACAAATATAAATTTTTCAATGCCCTTTTTTCCACATATGTCATTATATATTATTTTTATTATTCGACCATAGACGAGCAAAACTTTCTAAATCCTTTTTTAATATGAAAAATATCTGCTATTTGGTTTACACACTCCTACAAACACCGTGCATCTACAAATAGGACCGGTTAATATAGCTTATTAATAAGTATATTTGAATTATGTTGCAATGTTCGAAACACTGTTTCTTAATTTTGTTCGTTATTATCCATGGTTCTCCCCAATCCTCATCTGGCGAGCTTGTCTTTATCTCAATCAGCAGGTTACGACAATTTGCCATCCATTCGACGAACGGGACCGCGTCGGCTTCTTCGTCTGGTACGAGTTTATGTATATCGCCTTTGCATTTTTTGCTTAAGTTAAGCATGTATCGTGGACTCTCAACATATTTCGTTGTCCCTAAAATTAACACCTTCTTTAAGGTTTAATGGAAGGGAAACACATTGTGATTCTGCCTCCAGATATAGCATTGTTCAGGTCAACTTCAGAAAGGATAACACCTGTAGGTAGGCAACCGGCGAGCCAGCGACGGTTAAGTATCTATCCAGGAGGGGGCAAGAGGGTGGCAAGGTGCACACATTTGCAGCAAAATCAGTTTATTGAGATACGCATCTCTGTAATAAAATTTTGTTGGTAATCGCATTACAAGCAGAAAATTAAGAAAAATAAGTATTAGTTAATATACAAAGCAAATGCAAAGGCAATTCATGCACGCGTAGTTTACGATCATATGATAGGAATGTGATCACTTTACATCGTGGCATAGTAACTTCCACCCAGCTTATTATTTCCAAGGCGCAGAGCGGGTCCCGGTAAGCAGAAAAGTGAATAATAATAATAATATCGCCCCAGGACACATTTTCAGGTCCAAAAACCAGCTCGTTCACTACGACAGTTAGAAGTCGAATAATGTACCGCAGGGACAAAAGCGAAGTTTCGCTTCAGAAAGTGTTAGTTGTGCAACAGCTACCATCGCAGAGACTATGGAGGACAAGAAGTGCTTGCTTTTTTTTATATTAACAACTGCGATGCATCATATTATGACTATAGCGATATGTGAGTGAGCTAAGACGATATTTAATATCTGTTTATTTTTACACGTTACAAATATACCAATGTGCTAAATGAAATATTTAAAAAGAAGGTATGCGTTAATTGTCATCATAGGCACATATTTTCAGTTTATATGGTTGCTCAGAGAGGGAGACGGGAGGGGAGTCCTTTATTTTCTGTAACCACGCCCATGTTCATTTTAATATACTATTATTAAATGGTTGTCTCTCTCTCTCAAAGTGTGTTGTATGTTTGAGCGAACAGTTATGCGCCATTTTAAAACTAATTTTTCTTCGAGCCAAAGTTTAAAACAACATGAATTTCAAATATTTAAGAGAAAAAAGTACAAAACTTTTGCTTGGAAAGGCAATTCGAATTATGAAAGATTCATTAAACACTAAACATTCTGAATCAAATACGTATTACCATTTTCACAAAACCATATTAAGTTACACATTAAAATACCATTACATTTTATAAAGAATGAGGCAAGAAGTTTACCATAAATTACACTTATTACAAACTGAACCAGAGGACGAACTTCCGGGGGACGGGGGAAGATCACCAGGACTGGCTAAA
>NQII01001729.1:101069-159570 GCA_002778355.1 Clitarchus hookeri
TTGTGGGAATACTTCGGGATCTCCCCCTGGCCGCTGCCCTCGTGTTCTTCCCGCTGTCACCTGATTCCACACCGTGACGCTATTCTCCCGCATGTCCGCCTTCCCATGCAAATGGTCGTCTTGTAGGGCCGATCTGGCGCCGTTCCCTTCGTCACGGCTGCCAGGCCCTAAATCCTGATTGATGTCGTTCGCCTGCAAGCTTCGTTAGAGCGTGGTACGGACGAATAAAATATAGGGACGCCGCAGGCGTCAATATGTTGATTAACAAGCTATTATTAATGAGCAAAAAGTATTTTTAGACAGTTAAGACATACTTTTTAGTTTTATTGTATTCCTAAACTCACACATTTTAAAAAGCGTACGCCTTACTCGGGTTTTCGTTTGGAATAAATGTGATCGTATCACTAAAAAAGCACAAAAACTTTATTACAGATTATTATAAAAAAAACCTGGTACACAACGAAACTTTTAGTTTACGCTTTGCATTATTTTAAATAAACAATTTTTCAGTCCAGGATCGAACCTCCTTCATGCTATAGTACAAGGCACGGCTATAAATAATTTTATCCCGCCTCGCACAAATGAATGTCACAAACATAGTGCATAAATTAACATAAATGGTTATAAATTAATACACTGTACCAAAGCGAAAAATTTAGCTGAGGATAAATATGTATGTCACATCACCTTGGCATACGCTAAATGCCGTCCTGCTATTCTAGAGATGGTTAATTTAAATAGTCGTATACTACTCGCAGATTATTCAAGAAGCAGAGACAGAACAATTCAGCTCTCCTCTGCACAGGTCAAACAACTGGTTGATGGTAAGGAGGTCACTGCCCAAGCGTTATTTTACTTCCAGCACGATCAAAACACATTCCTTTGTCAATAGTACCAAGCATTGGCCCCAAAAATGATAAGTACACAGAAACAAAATGTGGTGGTTCTTTTGATGTATGTGAACCCATTCGTCGATTGACTTTGTGAAGCTATGTACAGGTCCATTTGCGAGATTGGCTACCACGTGCTGCGAATGAACCCCTTCTGGTTGGTCTGCCACTTGGTGACTAAGTTACCTGGCGCTGATTGGCGAACGACGTTCCGGCATGTCACAAGTCAGTGGCGCAATTTTTCTAACTTGTACAGCTGAAATTCAGTGTATACGCTACCGTACTGTTAGGTTTATAGAGGCATTTCATACCACCACAATTCGTACAAAACTTATTTTTTTTCAGTGAGAGGACGTTGTGAAACTGACGACATTCTGTTCTAGGGATCATACAATGTTATCGGCTATCGTAAGATATGGGAAGCTTAAATCAATTGCAGCACTCGACAAAAATGTGGAGTTTGCACGACTACCTAAAGAATTATTTTTAGCTTATGCAAGACATGAATTACAATCCGTCTAAAAACACCTACCTAACTATCTGCAACAGGAAGAAGAGATTCTTGGCTCTCTCAAATGCCTAGAGTGTATTTAAGGTAGTGCTACGTTTACAGACACACTACATTCCAGGATATATTGTAAGACACTTAGGGAGATAGAGCCGCAGCATCATAAAGAAATAAAAGGCACCTCCAATGCTGAAAGATGAACGAAAGTAAAGACGATGAGTTGTCGAATGCTGAACTTCACAGAATAGACAGCGATCGACCTGTTAAGACACCATTTTACAGTCTAGCGACCATGCTGTTGTTTGCAGCACATAACCAGCAATCATCTACTGAGGCAACCCGAGACAAGCAATGCCAAATGTCATCTAGTGTGAATAACATATAGACGAGAATAATTTAAAAATGATTGTCACTTTGTCGTCGATTGTGGTGAAAAGCAGATATTGAAGACTTCATACATCTAGCGCTATCCCGTACGCTGTAACAGTATGAAGATGGAATCGATTGCTGAAGACTTACCAACTGTAACACTGGCCGCATTGTCAACATCAAGTAACCTCTCAGATTCACTACATACATCACGGAAACAATGTTACTACTGCGGAAGTACTTTTAGTAAAAGCTGTTATGCACAGCGACATGAGAGTATCCATTGCATGTTCAGCGTTGCATACAAGCATTAGCATTGCGATAACTGCGATATGGTGTTTGACTGCAGTGATAACCTGTATAGGCATAGCAAGAAGTACAATGGCAATGTTTAAAGTATACAAATAACTTCTGCTTTATTCGTTTAGTTTTATCCCTGTTTATATTGAGCTGTTTAGTATAAACGATTAAGACTAATCTGAGGTACATATGCATCAAAGAAGTTATTCATTTTAGATCATATATACATTATTTCCGATCGTCGTACGCAGTGCCTTGATACGTTAAAATACCTGTTATATGTGATTATATTGGAACATTAAATACATGTATGTACGTGCTTGGTTTATAAATTGGCATGGATTCATGTGAATAAAAGAATTTCATTTTGAAAAGACATATGAGAAAGTTGTAGTTTTTTTTTTCGACCAATAACTGATATGTGATTAAAGATGGAAAGAGTCTACGAGAGTTTTTTATAAACTGTATTAATTACTGCAAGATACTTCGAAATAAACTAAAAAAACTACTTTCCTCCTAGTTACCGGTGGTAGGTTTCAATATGTACATACAGGCAGCTGCAGGACCTTGGTAAAAGTTAAAACGTTATTCTTTCTAGGCAGGAATCATTTTGGCAGTAGTCTGGGTGTATGATTTCTTATCTGCTTGAAGGTGATGAAGGCCACTGATTGTGTGAAATCGAATACTTAGCGTATGCCTATATGCACGGCTTATTCGATTATCCTTCCATAAGTTGGTAAAACAGAGTTGCTGTTGTAGCAAGACTTTTAAGAGATAACAGAATGTGTGTAAAGAGTACAAGTACGAAAGGACTGCCCTCCGAACTGCTACAATATGATTGGTGTTGTATACCATTAATTCGAAGCAATAAATTTGAATTTACAATTACAATATATGTAAAGGTTGTGTTATATGGTCGTTATGGTATGGTTTTAATTATTTTGTAGGTATGGTGGGTGGTAGGTCGTTAGTGTTGTTAGTAGAAACTGTCTCATAACACGATCGTGTCTTTTTTTTTTGTATAACTTTTTCATATGATATAATGACATGATTGGCCAGTAATTGGTATTTTTTTTGGTCACAGGAATCTCTGTTTGGTTTGTGAGAATGATTGGTTGAAATATCTTTGTTCGGTGGTTGATATGACTTGCCAGTATTATTTGTTGGTTTGCTGGTATTACGTGATGATAAGGGTTTTGCAAATGACTGGTGTGATATGATCGGCAAGTGTTGATGATTAGAATGTTTTTTGGTTGGAACATTTGATTTTCTTGTCTAATGGTATCACCTTATTATATGACAATTTAAAAATACAGTACAAATTCTGTATTTAAGAAATAAATATTTATAAATTACAGCAGTTAACTGACTGAAACGGCAATAGCATCAAAGGTGATACTACACTCAGTGAGAATTGAGTAAATACAGAGAAAACAGTGAAAAATAAGCGATTGATTGTCAGTGCCATATATCTAACTAATATGTTAGCTGATTTTCACTGATTTTTTTGTGATTCGCACTGAATGTCAAGTATTTCAATGCTATAAAGTCATTTGTTCTTAGTTCTGTTACTTTATTTACCAGTCAGCAGTAGTTTATTAATTGATTTTCAATTAATGTTATTTCTCTGATTGACATCACTAATTAGGGATAAGTGCATATCGACTCACAAAATGCTAGAAACATAGTCGTAGTGGACCTTTACTTAGAGCACTGTCGTGTTAGATAACACATATTAAGTTCAAACACATCTACTCAGTAAATGTATTACTTCTTATAAAGTGTAGGGCATGCAATTTAAATGTGTTAATACATTAATTTTTTTCAATCACAAGTTAACAATATTATTATAATCTCAGACTACGTGCGCTGTCTATATTACTTATATTTTAATATATATTTTGAGAAAATCACTAACGTTATGATAAAGTTTGATATTAAGAAGCATTTATGTTATACATTTAGTTATGTGGGGTTTATTACACTTTACTATTACACTTAAATAACATGATTAAAAATGAAAGAGGCAAAATAATTTCTGCAAATTTATCAGGTGAAAAATGGGTTACAATTTTAAATAATGGTACATTATTTGATGATGGCAATTCACAAATAGGTAAAACTTAAATATTTAAGTATGGCAGGGAAAAGAACACATGGAGGTGAAGAAACAACACACACTGGTACATTATTTTAATCGTGATTAAGTTACTTTTATTCTAAAACATTTTGACATATAACAGTGACATTTTAAACATACTTACAAGATTATAATCTTGGTGCGGAAAATGTTTCTTAGTTCACAGTTGCACTTAAATGTACTGAATATTTATTATTTTTATGTCTCCACTGATTTGGTATGATTGTCTAGAACTTTTCATGCAGTGCTTATTTTTCGTTTAAATGTGTTCAAAAATGTGCACAATTTTGGAGGAAAGATAATGAAGTGGTTAAAATTCGATGTGACAGTGAATTGGTCTATTCAGAAATTTAAATGTTGAAATCTAACCGACTAGTTGAATGTTGGTTTCCTTACTAAATATCGACTCTCTGTATTTGGTTACAATTTTTGTAGTCAAACCGTTAATTATTGTGTGGGCGAGCAACTTTCATGGACGTTTTTAGTACTCTTGGCCTCACAACGGCCCTCGCGAGGTATAGACTGTTCAGGGTAATGTGAGCGCCTTTGAGGGCCTTGTTTCTTTTTCTTTTCTGCAACAATTTATCCTTTAACCACCTTTACGAATAAATATGGTCATGTTAGTAATAAACACTGTGTATATTCCACCACACTTGGTACTTAACGTCTAAGGCTATAGTAAAATATATTTCTTAACTGTTATTCCAAATGAGAGAGCTTTAAAAAGTGGTCACTTTACTGTGAATGGCCTGTACCAAACAGGCTGTGTTGACTGTCCGATTATAAATTAACTGCAGCATCTGACCTGACTTAGAGACTGTCGGAAGGGGGAGGGGGCCTTCCATGCTATTCTTTCAAGTCGTAATAGTTTAGTATAAAAAATATTTAACATTTCAGTTTTATTTTTCCATCTTTATTTTTAAAATGTATAATATAAAATATGCCACTAGGGACCTGGAAGAAAGACAATGTATTATTTCCACCAAGTAACGCACACATGATTCAAAGTATTATCGTATGTGAGCGAATTTACATGCTAGACGTAAACACATTGTTTAGTTATTAACTAGTTTCAAAAGTAAAAAAAGGGGCTATGCCTGTTTATGAAACAGTGAAGCGACACAAAGCTTAAAAAATCTAATAATATAATGATTTAAAATTAATATAAATCTTATCTGAATTAATTTGCAATTACTATGCTCGGAGGATTTATGCTGCTGTAATAAAATATGCCTTCGTTTCGTGTATGTTTAAGTAAGGTAAATTTTGTCTGATAATTAATATAAAAAAAGGTCCATTCTAGTTTATAGAATGAATTTCAGTATTCAATATACTCATATATTTCGTTTCAATATAAATTACATGCTTACCAAATTTTTTCTAGCTCAAAAATATAATTTCAAACTTCTGATGTGGTTATTGCAAACATACATACATTCAAACGATATTTTATTTATCAGCTCGCACGTATAGCCAGACGGGAAAATCCCACAGGAAGAATAACGAGCAGCACACGAGACTGAACACGCGATCTATGAAATGCGAGTCTTCTCAGTAGTCTAAGACGAACGCAATGATTCTGCTGCAAGTAACATTTTTCATTTTGATACAGGGACTACAAATATCTAAATACAAAAACGAAAGTCATTTACAAAAATGCATAGTTCATTATTTATCAATATGTCGCTACACTTTTCACATTACAACTTCCGAATTTAATTAGTTTTTAGTTAAAGTTATTTTTTATGTTATCTAAAATCACGTTATAAGTAACAAAATATTTTAACAGCATTACGTCTTCGAAGATTATATTACATGTCCAGAATAAAAAGAGGTTTTCAGGCCAACATACGTATTTGGCTTAAAAACATTACTTCTTTAAAGATCATATAACATTTTCAAAATAAAATATTTTTTACTAAAACATTTCTATAGTTTGTTTACTGTTCACTGTGCACTTTTGAAAGCCCGGCTTATGATGTACTTATATGCACATTATGTATATTTATGCCAAATGTAAATTTAACATTGCCATGGTCCTGGACGCTTTATTAATGTTTAGGTAAATTTTGTAACACAGAACATCATAATATTAAAATGATTATATGATATCTCCGGAAACAATAAACCGATTCCCCTCAAGTTTGGAAATGCAAGTGGTATTATAACAGGCCATATAAAAATGAAAGCATTAAGCATGTTAACAACATAATTTTAAAAGTAACGGCAATAAAATAATTTAAGTTAACTACATTATGTAACAAATATCCCCTAAAGTTTTCATGCTTGCAATATTTAATAAAAACATCAAATATGTATACACAAATACTTTATATCTCCATCATTTTTCAAGGTAGCAGTAAAAGAAAAATATTATTTTTATGTCGTGTTCCCAGAAACAATTAACTTTTTTCTCCCATATTTGGCAAATATCGGGCAGACTATATAAACTAATAATTTAAGGTTCCTCAGAAACCAATTTTTAAAAAGGCGGTTATTAAAATTTTTAGCTTTGTATGATGTATCTACGAAACTGTTCAACAAATTGAAACATAACTGTGTATGCTGGCAGTATATATTGCTGCCATCAAATGTGTCTAGGCATAGCCTTTATTGTGTGTAATTTAAAAGATAGCGCTAAATCAAAAAGTAGAATATCTCGTTATATATGGGGGTCAATCTGCAAAGAATACAACTATTTTCTGCACTTAATTACTTTAGGACACCATGTATCATCATCCTTATACACATAATAATTTACAAATGGGATACCTCGATGCACTTTGGATATTATATACTGGTGCGGTGTTGTCTTCGTGGCATGTTGGACATTGTCTTAAGAATGATCGCTCACGTACACAAAATTTTTCTAACGTTTTGTGCAAGGTACATGGACGGAGCCTATGTACGTCTCTTTCATGCAAAGGAAAATGAACAAACGGTTGTGTTATCTATGACGTAGTATAGCTTTTCACTTGCTATTTTGTACATGTTTAACCATTATATAGCACAATAACAGCGCTTGGATGTGAAATCCCAGCAGAGAGATAAGATGTGTGCCAGCAAAGAGATAAGACCAACAACAAGTAAGACCAGTACATATTTTATCCTGGGAGAGGTGAACGTATCACAGTACAATAAGTCTAGTTTGCCTTGTGATCCTGAGAAATTTTCTAATTCCGTAACCTTAAATTATACAAACATTCGTAAAAGATGCAACACCAAGAAGGATACATGTGATTGAAATAAAATGTATACCACAGATTAGGTACATGACAGTATGCAATTAATTATGATTACAGAACTGCAAATCATCACTATCCTTGAGAATTCGGTGCGGTGTAAATCCCCCACGTGTGATATCAGAGCCCCTAATATTCGTGGCACGGAAAAAATAAGGAAGATGGATGTTCCTGGGGAATCTCCCTTCATGCAGTTTGTATGCGAGTCCACGAAGCATCCATATTGGTTACTGGAGGACTAGGACAAACAAACTGCCGACCAACCATATCACAGATATGTTCGATGGGCAACATGTCAGGTGAACATGCAGACCAGGGAAGCAATGATACTAGTCGTTCATTCAAGAAGATTTGATCAATCCTTACCATATGTGGCCAGGCATTGTCTTGCTGAAATACGGCTTGTGGGGTTGCCTGAAGGAGGACAGTATCTCGGTTTCTAAAACCTCTCTGATGTAGCGGTTATTGTTCAGATTGTCCTTGATTCGTAGGAGTAGAGATTGCATGTTGTATTCAATGGCACTTTAAACCACCATACTTGGTGTTTGTCCACTGTGCCGCTCCACATTGCAGGATGCCAGATAATGGTCACCAAGTTAGCGGCTAACACGTATGTGGCCATCACTGTAGGACAGGTTAAATTTGGACTCGTCCAAAAACAATATATTTTTCCACTCAAAACGCCAGCCATGGCGGTCACGTACCCATTGCAGCTCGAAGCATTTGTAGTTACTAGACAATGGAAGCCGATGACATGTGTGCCACCAGTTCAGCCTGCAGCGCACAGTGTCGAACTGTCGACGCAGGCCGGTCCGCTCCCGTTGCAGCGCCCCATAGTCGAGGCTGTATAGTCCGTTACAGCCATGCGGACAAGATGATGGTCATCCCGTGCTGTGGTAACATTGAGCGGTCTAGTACCTGCTCCTCGATGAGCACGACTCTCTTCTATCCACTGGCTTCACACGCTCATTATTCTCGTAGCAGAATGCTCTGTAGGTGCTTAAATGGCAAATTATGACAAACCCGTTTCTCGGAGACCAATCATTCTCCCCCATTCGAAATCCCTCACAAGAGTTTATTGCTCCCCTTGACCAGGGCAAGGCATACTTGCACTTGCTTTCACCTCGTTTGACGGGTCTTTACTGACTGAACTTGACGTAACATTGTCCTTTCCAGTCATATAGGTGTGGGCGCTGCTGGGGATACTTATACGTCATCTCTCTGCAATCATAATCACTTTGGTACACTGTTCTACACATCCTCCGAGTGTGGATACATTCAGATCATGCTTTCTGGTTATTGAAGTTTTCACACACAATAGTTTAAAATTAAAACTACTAAACCTATTTCAGTTGACATGGGGTGCCCTAAAGTAGTTATTGTCGAAGCGAGTTATTTTCATTTCAAATATTTGTATAGATTTGAACTGATATGTATGACTGATAAGCAGTAAGTGAACATTTGGAAGGTTTTTTTTTTGTGAACGTCATAATTCATGTAGTTAGACATTTACAAGTACGGCTGAATTAGATCCCACGGAACCTTATTTGTTGGAAGACAGTTCCAGTACATGAAGGCGTTATTAATCAGACTACTGTAATTAGTATTTATTCTTCACCGGCTTTGTACTCTTGTAAGCAGATGGGAGTTTGAGCTTGGTGATATAATATGGATTTATTACAAATTAATTTGATCTATTGGCAATTTTCATATTTTTGGTCATGTAAGAGCATGTGTATAATGCATGAAAATCAATAACGTTTGTGTAACCGAACACGGTTCAGTGGTTCTCATTCCACGTTTCCAGGTTATGGACTTAAAAATTCATCAGCATCATAACGCACACTAGATTTATTGTGCCATGACGCGTTCACTTCTCCCAGGTTAAAATCAGTGCTGGTTTTATCTTTTGGTTACCTTCTCGATTTGCTGCCACACAGTAAAACTCTCTGCTGGAATTTCAAATTCAAATTTTGTTTTCGTATTATCACATGCTTAAACTTGTATAAACATATAACTGATAAACTATATTACATCATAGGTAACACAAACAATTGTTCTCATGCCTTTGCTTGAAAGAGAAATACACGGGCACCGCTCATAATTATGATTGCGCCATTTTTTTTAAATTAATGGATAGTGAAAATAATGATTGTGTAAGGATTCAGGAAACAATCAACCGATTCTCAACCAAATTCAGGCAACTAGTAATATTTTTGCATTCTATCCAATTTTGTATGTTTTTAATGGGCTAAACTCATATATAATCGACAAAACCACTTGTATACATTTTGGATTAGTATGCTCTATATTCCTTATAATTTTAACTGACATTTATATCACGGCACTATTTGTGACAATTTTTTAATGTTGTAATGTATAAAAAATTTTCCGCCGTTCATAATTTAAGAACTACATTACAAATTTTAGCTTTTGTGTTATATCTCGGGGACCAATCAGCCCATTCTGATCACAATTTGCACACAAGTAATGTCACAGCAGATTATGTTTATTAAGGTGTTTTGTGGAGGACAATCATTTTTAAAGAGGTAATATTAAGAATTTATATTATGGTATTACATATTTTAAACAATTTAAATTTTTATGCTTACAGTGTACATTAGAAGCATTAAATATGCATATTAGAGCCTCTTTAATGTTACTTTTTCTAACATAAAGACACACGAGGAAATGGAACATTTATGCCCTACTTCGGGAACCAATCAATTATTTTTCACCAAATTTGGCAACAGGTCACTTTAATATTTCAGAATAGTAACCGCTGTCTATAAAATCATAATACTGATGACAAGATAAGTTGATGCTCTTACTTACCACTGAAGTGCAGTTGGTTGCAAGTGAATTACGGTGCGATGAGTTCTGTGACCGAGTCCTGGGTAAGGCACGTGTGTTTTTTGTAATTGTCACACTAATAATGCATATAGATATAGTTGTATTTTTAATTATATCTCTGTCTAGAAGACGTCAAGTCCTATGTGCCATACTTTTAAGAAGTTAATCAAAATTATTTGCATCCATGAAGAAAAGATTAGGCTCTTAGTTGTATCGGAAAATTCCTGTTCTCTTGGTCTATACTTCCATCGGATACGACTGCAATTTTAGTTCAGTTAAAACCTAGTTTTGCAGGTTAAAAACGCCATAAAAGATTTCTCTTATCTTGAAATATATTATGTATTCTACTGTTTAACGCACAATATTTTTTAAAACAAAATGTGTTATGTTATTCTTTTCTACTTGCCTGTCTAAGTGATGATACCTATACACATGCCTTAAACTTAGGAAAAACAATAAACGTTAGGCACTAATATTATATATAACATTACTTCTTTATTTTTTATGTCGCAAAGTATTCTAGATTACAGAAAAGTGACACAAAAAATTGATGATATGTTTTTGAAAACTCGAGTATCTAAGGTGGAAAAATCGACCACCTTCTTAGGAAACTAACCCGTGGTTCATAAATACAACGGTGTGTTCCAGAATATTTAAATTTTTATTTTATTTTATTAACACTCATATTTTACACGCTAAATTAAAACCAAATAATTGATTTTTTAAAAATTCCAGTTACACTATTGCAGGGAAACGTAACATAATGCATTAACGAGAACCATCGATCACATTAAGTGAATGTGCGAATTTCTCAGGAAAATTTCACTTCTTTTTCGTGGCACTGTCGAAATATTTCTTAAGCNATCGTTTTCTTGCACGTCTCAAACCATCTTTCAACGTTCGGGAATTTTTTTAAAGGAAACCCGAACTCCTGAAAACAGATGATTATTTTTACGATTCACAAACACATTTTATGCACATTAGAGTTTAAAATAAATGTAAATTTCCTGTCTATATTTGTAGCATTTTCACACTCAGTTCAGAAGTTGTTATGGCCACGCAGTTAGCAGGTCGGTCTCCCACTTAAAGGGAAATGTGTTCTATCTTTGGTGTATCCGCATGTCAGAGGGTTTTCTCGAGGTATTTAGATTACACCTCCGGGCCATTTCTCAGTCTTCCCGTCCACTCCTCTCACCTCATCTGTATCATCGAAACTGCCTCAGTAGGAAACCGTGTGTAGTAAATATATACAGAATAGTATAAAAGAATACCTCAAATTTGAAGGTCTATTATTTCAAAACCAAACAACCTACAACCTTGGTTGACCAATCAAATGTACCATGAATTTGTGAAATTTGTTTACCATATCTTCATATGTATTCAATGTGACTACCAACAGTGGCCCGAACGACATCTACGATATAATCAAACTCGTTCCACACCCTTGACATCATGTCCGGTGTTACGGCCACTGTCACTATAAATAATTGTCCTTTTTTGGTTCTTTTTTGCATAGGCACTACTCTGTTTATAATAAATTCTAATGCACTTCAAATGTTTTTTCTTAAAAAATCGAGTCTCCATTGGATATTAACCAACAATTGAACAGTTGTGAGTTTAGGGCAAACAACTATTCTTTTGAATACTTTGTGCCCAAATCAGGGATAACAGTCAGTGAAATACTATTCGCTTGAAGTTAGTTCATATGCCACTACTTACTAACGACTTCGATTGGTGCCCTAAGTAGCCTATCGGTGGTGGAAACAATAATGTGCCGAATGCGATTAAGAAAGACGTTTCTGCGGCTATTCTGCAGTATGGAGGTAAGCCGGATGCAAAAAACAATTGAAAAATTCCTAAGGTCAGCAGAAGGAATCGAACGCGGAATCTCAGGGTGAAATAGAACAGCGTGTTATGTTTTCCACGCAGCTTATTTCTATCTCTCGCATAGAAGTAACTGATCTACGGACGTAAGACGTCTATGAAAGTGCAGATAAACTTTATTTTAAACAGATAATATTCAAGTGTCTTGCTTGACTCTAATGGAAGTTTTTAACCTATATACAATATTACAAATGCATTTAATTTTGAGCTACAGGGACGCTAGTGTACAAAATTTGATGGTTATATATCCATTTGACTTTTCTCTTAACTAAAATAGGAAAAATTTCATGAATTTATGAAAAACGTTTTATAGAAATGTGTGTTATTTATCTGTACGCCTTTACAATAATGTAATAAATTTGCGACCAATTTTTTAAAATCTATTATAATATAATTATTTACTCACTCAAGAACGAACACTTAAGAACATTGATGATACGTAACTAAATGATGATCTGTAATTGTTGGAAATCCTGAGGCCCTCATGATATCGCGGGAACTTAAAGCTGTGGCAATAAATTTTGTAATATTGTTTGCGTTTTGTTTCATAATGAAGAGTTAAACATTTTGTCGCCTAAGTTGTTGAGTTGAAAGATTTGGGCTGCCCTTAACAAAGAGAACTTAAGAGACGATGAGGGTGAAATGAGGTGAAAATGGAGCAGCGCCAGAAAGCTGGGGTGGAGGAAACAGGAAATCCCCGAGAAAACCAGGCGACCAACGACATATTTTGGCACGATTCCCAATTACGCAAATCCGGAGTGACCCGAGTGGGGATTGAACCCATTTCGCCTTGGTGGAAAGCGAGCAGTCTCACCGCTCAGCCACTGCGGCCCCAACTTGCCTAAGTTAATGATAAAATATAAAACTCGGTGAAATTATCGTCGCCCCATTAGAGATGTGTGGCAGATTAGAAACTTTCATTGCCCTCTAAATAACAGATATAGTACAGACAGGCAAAATTTAATACAAACCTGCAAGGTAACTTTTATCTCTACTGCGAACTTATTTACTCGTGACATGTAGGTGCCCGAACACACGAAGCGAGCAGTCATGCACTGCCTACGTTCTTGAAAGAGTTGTGAAATACGGACATTTTCTGTGGACAGCGATGCCGATAAACGTCGTACGGTTGGAGTTTATAAATATGAGATTTCAATTCACTCTAACACAACGGTAGATACCATGACTATTCGGTCATATAGCTTAATGACAGGCACAGGTTTTGTAATTGCATACATTCGTTCAACTGGACTGTATTAAGATATTCAGTGCAACGACTCAAATATAATTTTTATAATTTTTCACTCAACGAATGTCTAAGCTGCAACCCAATACGACACCTCTAATTTATTATTGAGACATGTGTTCAATCAGAGCTCAGAAAGTTACGTAAAAAATTATGAACAGTGTCATTTTGTCATTTTCTTTTTGAAATTGCGTGCAACTGTGTAATGTTTGATCAATATTGTGTAACTAATAAAAGGCCTACTTCAAAATTGTTTCTTTTTAGCAAAATACCTTTTTGTTTTCAATTGATTTTGTTGTTTATCAGTGGCTCAATTGTTACGAAAAACACTGTTGGCTTTACCAATTGTATCTGCTGGGCTAACATCCTAAATATCCTTAACAAAAATTACGTGAAAATATGTAAATGGTTTAAGACTCCAGCTTATAGTGAATAATGATGGAATAAATTTAATCGGCAAACTGCCAGAAATTGGTTGCCTTTCGACTAATAATATGGCATTGGGCCAATGCTGCCGCAAAAAAAAGTTGCTACGATGCAGAAACTTACTACGGCGGTGGCCACAGTCGCTACGATGGCAATATCGGCAATGGTCATGTTGCTGCCCGCCACCCAATCCTGGCCGTCCAGGAACTTGTCCAGCATTCCATGAGCTGCCTCCAGTTTCTTCAACTTCTCTGGATCGGCGGCAGCTCCACCAAACATTTGAGGAAACTGCAAACAAGGAATATATAATAGATGCATTTTTGTTTTCCAGTTAATATAACACATGCCATCATTCCGTACACTTTTACAATTCTCATTAAAATATTAATTTATCGTAATTAATATTCCAAGATCAGAGGCCTGGCTAGAACCGATGTAGCAATAACTACATTAGTTGTTTTTCTTGTTGCCACATTTAATACTCACAAAATTAAGTTTTATATAGCAGTTAGCTTTTTTCTTAAAAAATATGGGTTTTAGGTTTGTCTGATACGTTTTTATAAATACAAAACTATTTTCGTGTCAATATTTATTGTTAACGTTGACTAGAAATATTGCAAAACTTTTGTGTTTGCGATGCTCCTGAAATAAACAAAAGAAGATATATACAAGAGAAATAAAGTCAACTCACACACTATCTTGATAGGTAAATAAGTTTTTCATTTGATATTGTAGTACAAGCGTCGGGGCTTCTGATTGGCTGAATATCAACACCCAGCGGTTAGCGTTTTCCAGCAGTGAAAGACATATAGTAGTGGACATATGTACTATTATAGCGGGTATAAAGTGGGTATGGTATGTCGGTACACAAATTTACGAAGAAAAAAGTGTTGGTAACATGTACTGAGTTTTGGAAAATTATAATAATTTAAGATTTGCATTAAAAAAAGTTAACTAATATTTATAATCGAGTTTCTTCCATGAGTTAACAACTACTTCAAAACATTTTAATAATAGCCGAGTAAAAAGTGACAAGAATAGTTGATTTCCACGAACAGATGCCATTCTTTATTATGACCGAGACGCACGTGTTAATAAAACATGACATTCTAATTATGCTCTGGAATGACTGTTGTATCTTCTGAGTGCAGAACCATAAGAGTTTAATTTTTACTTTGCTAAAAAAATGTCGCACGAATGAAGACTTTTTCGCTGCTCTTGTTCTTATGTATACATTATTTCACGGGAACATATACAGAGCAGTATACCAATACCGAAACACGTATTCAACTCGTATTCCCTGACAGCACGCGTACCTGATAACAAGCACGGACAAGGTGAAGGCCAGACCAGAGACTGGCGAATAGCAGTGACGTACTTGGGAATTGCTGAATCTGGTACAGAATGTATCAAATACTACGCAACAGATACAATTCTGTATCATCAGTTTCAACAGGTACAAAAATGGCGGTAACTGCCCGTCTTGAAGCAAAACTAAAAGTTTGAACCACGCCAGATCTACCTGGTGGCGTTAGAGATCATAGTCAGGTATTTTCCAGTTCCTGACAGATGGCAGCACTTACCGGAGCAATACTGTTATGGGCGGTTATAAACCCAGTCCACATTCCCACCCTACCCACTTAAATGTAACTAGTTATACGTACAAAATTCTTGGTTTAAGCCAATCTTAAATTTTTGGAATGGTGCGATAAACTTCAATTATTCATTATGCTAAATTGTAGTACTTTTTTCATGTCATTGGCGACAAATCTCTTGTTTTTTAATTAATTTTTCAATAGTAATTTTAAATTTTGTGATGGAGAAACAACTGGGAACAAAATATACTGTTATATTCAAGTAGCTGACATGTTATTAAAGATTTATTATTCATTCAGTTTATTCAAATATCACTCATTAAAAATTGTACCGTTTAAGGATATGTAATGTCATTTGCCAAAAATTACGCATTAATGTACTCTTTATATTGAAGTTAACTTTGCAACACTACTTCGTATACAAATGATATAATTTAATTAGAGTTAATTATAGTATACTTACGTAATAGTCTTTGAAACTTTGATAAAGTGTGCCGAGATCGAAGTTTAATCTCTGGTTGACCTTGGCTCCCTTTTTGGCATCCTTTGGGTTCAAGGAGTCGTTTTTGGCATATTGATCAGCTAAATAACCCAGTATGGCTCGGCTAAAAAAAAAACGTTTTGTAATCAGCAAGTAGGTAAGTAATAAAGAGAACAATTCAACAAATTAAAGTAAATCTTTGAAAGTTTGGTCAGCATACTTACCTTTCACCAAGAGCGAATCCGTTATCATTTATAGTAGGAATTGCGTGTTGAGGGTTCATCTGTGAAATAACCACCAATTAAATAAAACCCTTAAAATGTTCATGCAATTCTAAGGTCATATTAGAATCCTGATATTTTCATAACTATTCACATCCAAGATAACTTTTTCCCTACAGTTTCGTTTTCAGTAATACTTTTTTAACACCATACATTATTTTTTTATTGTTATAGTTAGGACGGAAAATGTTTTAATGAATCCAAGATATAGTTAATTTTAAGCTTGATCTATTCTACTTCTTGTCATAAAATCAACGGAGATGATTACCGTTCTTAAATTATTGGTGTTAGAAGTGTGAAATTATGCATTGAATTTGAATGACTAGAAGATACTCTTATAATATATTTATTAAAATGAACCAAAGGCATGACAAGACACTGACTAGTGATATAAATATTTTCCTACGCAAGGTGTAATGACGGAATTAGGACTGGTTTCAAGAATTGAAAACCATAATTTGGGCGGTTAAAGTGAGCTGTCCTCTTTATCAGAAATCATATTGATATTACTCAATAATCTTCTATTAATTGGGTTTATCCAAATTAAGTAAGAAAACATATTAACGTTTTACACTAACATCTCGATCTCTTATATAGAAGTTCGTGAGCGCTCAGTCTCTAATATCGTACATTCACGATTGGTCTTAATTAACAAAATGACATCTTTCAAATCGGTAGCTCCTCACTCCTCAGTAACTTAGTCACAAATAATACACTTTTCCATCTTTACGTCGTGTGCATCTACGTGAGATCTGGGACATCAATGAATGGATTTCAGATTAATTATTACTAGCACATAGCTAACTGCCAGTTTCCCAAACGAAATGAGTACGTTTATGAACAGAACGATAGGAAGAACTAATTAAATTTTGCTTATACATATACATGATGTGTTAAAATAACATATATTTTTAATGGATATTTCGAAATCGGCTGTAAATATGTCAACCGAATTGATATCGTTACGTTCTACACGTCTGCATCGCATGCATTGTCCAGTTACGCGCAAGCAAAGGAGAGTATAAAGGTCAGAAGAGGGTTAAATGTGTAAAGCCGTCGATGATTTACAAAGACAAGCCGCCGCGTGCAGCCGCGATAAGTCTATCACGACTCGTGCACCCCAGAACATCAGCGGATTGAATTTATGGGATTGTCTATGAAAACATTTATGCTGGTCAATGCCGTTGCCTTTCTCAAAGAGACTCGGTGAGCGGTAATTCTTCTAGGTCGTGACAGCAAGAATACTTAAGCCGCGACGGGCCTCCGAACCGACAGTTGAGTGCTTGGCGATTGCGCGACCATTAGCGACTGACAGATGTGCGAGGACAGTGAAGTGACGGCCAACAGATCGTCGAGTGGCGGCAAGAGTGACCAGCGGGAGTGAAGTTAGCGGACTGCGAGCATCGGTACAGTGGAGAGTGAGAGTGACGGGCGAGACTTATGAACTGGATTCGTGAGTTTAACCCAATGGAATGATGGCAATAGACAGAGTGAATATGCGTCAATAAAGAGTGTTAATTAATTGACTTAACCCCTATATAGACATTGATATTTACTTTAATTAGAATTGAGATATAAGTTAATATTGCGTGCACTGAGAATAACATGAGTAATAATGGAGATAAGGTTGAGTTGAGAGATTTGGGCGGCTCTTAAAAACGAGGATGAGAGAGCCGGTGAGGGCAAAATGAGTTGAGAATAGAGCAGTGCCAGAATGCAAGGGAGGGGGAAACTGCAGATCCCCGAGAAATCCCGTCGACCAAAGACAACGTCCAGCACGATTCCGACTTGCCAAAATCAGGAGATTGAACCAGGTTCGCCTTGGTGGAAGGTGGGCAGGCTAACCACTCAGCCACTGCAGCCTCAGTGGAAGTGGATAGGTTAAAGTTGTAAATACTAGCTCCGTGAATCGGTTTAAGTCATTGTCACTTCTTTTATTTTTATTAAGACCATAAGCAATTACAAAATCGGATACGTATCTCTTGCGTCTTCTAACAATATGAAATAATACATATAACCAAGGTTTTAGGATAAAAATAACGTAACAGAAAGTATTTCCTCTAAAACAACAAACCAAACAATTATAAATAACTTCATAAAAATTTAGATGATAGTATTATAATAGATGAAAATATAGCCTGAAAAAAATATGGCGAGTAGGTGAAGTCAGACAATGATGGCAGAGTATTTTTTTGAAGGTTACGTGATAACTTTCGATTATAATAATATACCTCACATGTCTCTTAGGTCTACTTTTAGGGAATAAATATTAGCACGGGAGTGAAATAAATATAACGATGAAAGCGAATTAACACCGAAAGTCAAGGTAATCATTTTAGAAATTTTTTAATTCTATCAAAAATTAGTACAGAATCGCGGTGTATTATAACACTGGAAATTATGTGTATTGTTAACACTGTCAAATGTATAGCGATTAGAATATAAAATTGTACTATGCGAGAAAGATACGTACTGAAGTCTTCTGTTTTTTTTTTGTAGAGTTATCTCCGTAATTTATTTTCGTTAAAAGGAATCAGATAACTGGTTTTAACAACAATTAAGCGTTCACAACTAATGAGTTTTTTAAGTACTGCAAAGGATATTCCTTTTATATTTAAATTGTTATAAAAAATATGGCATAGATTTATATCGCCAAACTAGATAAATAACAATATTGTACCTTAATGTGTTATCTGTATGATTTCGTGTATTTCACCAGATTTCACAACAGTCCATCCTTTTAATACATTTTTCGGAAATGAGTAATAGTAATCTTTGTAATGGTCATGATTTCTATTATGACATTATAACTTAATTGACTTATTACGTATATTACTTAAATAAGGGATTTAACAATGCAATTTATTTTTAGTAACAAAGTAGAATATCTTATCAGATAAACGAGAAACGTAGATAGTTTAAGTTGTTTAAATATAATGTTGACCCACCCGACCACCCTGTGTTTCTAACGAACCACCTCATGACGTCATTACCTTGAGGAACTCTGGCTTGAGATGTTCGCCTCCTTGCAGATCTGTCACTTTCAGGTTGAGAGTCACACCGACTGCCTTGGCTCCCAGCAGGACAGCTCGACACGGAGGACTATCATGAACGTAGTAAATGTCTACTGGCATGGTGGTATTCTCGCTGTAAAAATTCCATTGCTACAGTAAATAATATTTTCAAGGTACTTTTATGTGCCAAACCTAATTCAGATGCAAGGTTTTAATGTGCAGTAACCATACACTTACAAATGACGTGGTTTTGATCAGATAGTTTTGGCTAAGTGGTAGGGGCTAGGCTAGCATTCGTGTGCTGCTACCTATGGAGAACATTTGTGTATCTCCTCCTCATACAGCGTCTTCGTAACACTACATAATGTATTTTTGCGTAAGGTAAAGAAATAATTAGGTATCTCTATTCCACATTACATCTGTGTATAGCATTATAGGTTGTTCATCGTAAAGTGAGCACTTTTGAGGCCCTAGTTTCATTTTTATATCAGTCATATCGTATCGATTTATTACTTTTTAAAATAAAAATTGCCATATAATTAATAAACGCATTGCGTAGACTTCACGGCACTCGGACATTAACTTCTGAGGCTAAAATAAAATTAATTTGTTGACATTTATTCCAAATGAGTGGGCTTCCAAAAGTGCTCACTTTACCGTGGTTAGCCTATAAACACCAACGTAGCTTGCGGTTATCGCAGCCAATGTGATAAAAGCAGGCACGCGATGTTGCTGACGATCACCTGTACAGCCTCACAGAACTAAAGAAAAATGACTCATCAGAGAGAGGAAAGGAGCAGATAATGTGGAAAATTATGAATTCATTGCGAAGTGTCAAAATACTACGATTTTGAATTAAGACAGCAAGAATAAAATCTGAAATGAGCAGAACTAAATTTCAGACTTTTGTTTTTATAGTAACTTAAGTTTTCCTCGTATAAATGTATTGTACTTCTTGTACATTAATTCCAAAACAATTTATTACGAGTACAATGGTGGAACGATTCTCCTGGGTTTCTTTTCACGTTTCGAAGTAAAGCTTACAAAGGCTTTCGAAAAATGTAATATCGTTTCTCCGTGTAACTTTTTATTGTTCGTCAACACATGATGTAAATAAAATAAAATAATTATGCTGATAATATATTGTATTTCCTTATAGATTTATAATTTATTTATACACGCCACTCCACGTTCAACCGTTTTTATAAAATATAAGTTACCCATAAAATGTAAATAATTTGTAAAGAACTTTTATTAAGTGCACGAATAGGAACACTGGTTCAAAACAGTACTAAATCGACCACTAGGTGGTCATGGAAGATATTAATTACAGTCTTAAATAGGAGCACCAGTGATTACTAACACAGAGAAGAGGGAAATATTTACGATTTTATAGCATCTTTGATGAACATGAACACTGGCTGCCATAATTCTACAAATTAAGTTAACGGAAAGTGTCAGAAATTCATTTTATAAAAACTATTAGAGTGCAATAACAGCTAAGAACGAGTTTTAATCTGAGATGTTTAAAGCTTACTACACAATACAAAATAAACGAGATCCTCTCACCCAATTTTTTTCTATCGCCCTAATTAACACTAATTTCTTACGTAAAAAGTAAATATCTTTACTTACATGCGATCCAGAGAATTTTAAGTCTCGTCTCGTTAAAATTGATTTCTGCAGCAGCAGGTGCAATCTTCAGATCGATAATTACTCGGCAGTGAGATAGCTGATGAGATAAACACGTTGTCTGCTTTCTCAGAGATTAAGAAGATTGTGACATCAACAAGATAAAAAAAAATATCGCGTCCTTAAACCACACAGGAGTTTTTGAGTTTTCGTTGAATGATAATATTTTAACAGGAAATATTCAGCTTCAAATTAACATTCTCGTATCGTTTCTCTAGATTGTCAGAGAACTATCCACACAACACCGATATTTCAATATTAAATAAAAATATGTTTTGAGACGTATTCATAAATAATCCAAAGGGAAGAAACTTTTTACGAATGAGACAGAAGAAGTGGACTCTTATAGTCTCTTCGCGGTTTCTTCACACTTTTTGAATCTAATCTTTGAAAAGTCACACCATGTCTAATGTGTTTGATTGATTTATAAATATTTAATGTATTCCAAGCGTTTTATATTGTGTTACCTAAAATATACATTATTTTTTGGTAAAATTTAACTTTTACCTATATTTCATCTATAAAGTATTATATGTCGTTAATAATTGATACGAATGAAAAGAAAGAGAAAACAGGTACGTTGGCATTGCCTAGTAAGAAATATTTCTTATGCAAAATATTATTAAACTGAGAGCGCACAAATGCGGTGCGTTTTCCTTATGGTGTAATTATCTATACTTTGTTAAGCTTAGTTTGCAGGAGGCGGAGGTCTATCCTGGAAGTAGAACTTTAACAGGTCTTCAGAAAAATCGGAAGTAACCGTGAACGGATTATGCAATACTTTACGCATTATATACAATTTGTTGCTTATGATTGTGCTCAGATTATAGGTAATTTCGTAGCATTCGGAAGATTAGTGGATCTATCTCGGTCGGCTTCAGTAAGGACCGATTTCACTTCCTCAGTTCATAGTAGTAATTACCTGACCACGTGGTAAATTTAAACAGAAGTTTTAATCATTGGCTTGTATCATACTGTTACTCAACACACATTTCCTGGCAAAGTAAATGCTGTTTTGCAAAGTGCTGGTTGAGACAAATTTTGCAACCATGCAATGACGTTTTGGTTTGCAATTGGCTGCAACTAGGTTGTCATCTGCTGTTTATAATATGCTGGTTAAACAACGTTTATTGTGAATATAAAAGGAAGCGCCATTCCTAACCATTGTTTATCAATAAATTATGTCACTTCGAAAATGCATTAATACAAATCAATGTAGACTTTTGAGTGGTTAACGTAACATGTGACTCCATTACATGATAGTTTATATAACTATTGTCTTAGTAATTAGGGGAAGGTTGCTATCGTTGGGCCGGCTCCTTCGTTGGGCCTCTTCGATAACTGCACACGTATAACCAAGTGCCGCGGTCCGGTGATTGCAATGTGAACTATTTGAAAGTAAAGAAGCGTCATTGTTGTCACAAGTTGGTCCATGCATTTATAAGGCACGTGTAAGCGAATGTAAATTTACACATATTACTTATAATGTATTAGTGTTACTGCAACAATATTATAAGTAAATTGTTATCTGTGTTTCATTGTTCACTACGATTCACTGAAAGCTTGACGCATACCCGTTATTTTACCGTATTGACGTTTAAAATCTAATTTTACAAGTAGTGGTAGGGCAGTGTTGATCAAGTACGTGCAAGTTGTCGTGAATGAGCTATGTCTAGTCGCCATCTATTGACCACTGGGCCGATGAAGGAAACTCCATGTGCTTACGGTTTGAACGATAATTTTGGGCTTGATAATACATAAATGCGTTTGCTAATTTAATGCTATAGTTAACGAATCGTTGGTATGCATATATTTACAAAAACTACGAACACGTTTTTAGTTGTAGATGCCTGCAGGGGTGTAATACGGTCAGTGGGAGGAGGATTATATGGATCGCGCGTTCCTGCAACGTGGTATGGTGATGTGAACTTCAATAAGTCTGCCAGAACGTACAGTACATACAGCTCATTAATAACGGGTAAAAATAATATTAACACACCGTAAAGGAACATGGTGGCATTATTTATATTTGTATTTTGGCCTTCATAATTACCGGACATAAATACCCACTCTTTGTTGCTTTCAAGAGCCGATTTCAAGTATTCATACAAGAAAGAAGAAACTTCATTAGAGCCTCGGCAAGCAGTGCCTTCGTGGTACATGAAATCGACTGTTTATCGTGTTGCCATATCATAGACTCAAAAATTATATATTCTTTCGTATGATATTCTCTGTCGTTAATGATAGGCAAAACCGCCCAGCTTTGAAGTTTAATTCTACAGACATGTATATGTTATTGACTTACTTGCTATTATAAAATGCTTTCAAATACTTTGATTTTCGCTTCCTTAATACATGGTAATGAGTTTAAATTGAAAGCTTCTCATTTCAAGTCGTATGATTAAACTTCTAACACTAGTCTCACATATCTTTTTGGGGTTGTATAGAGTTGCATTAAAGTTAGTGACAAACATAAAATACTTGTTCTCTCGAGCAATGCTCTCTGAATAGCATTTGTCTTTATGTATAGCGTACATTATTGACATATTTATATCACGTGATAGGAACTCTTTGAAAGTGCCTTTTCATGTGTTATGAGATGACACTCTTGAGAAGAAATTGATGTGCTGTATAAAGTATTTTGGCTACTTTATGGCCTTGTCAAACCTGGAGTGTGTCGTCCTCGTTGATCGATCTCAACTATGGTAGATTCATTTCTCTTCACAAGTACATTCTGTACAGCGTACATTAGAAACTTCTTGCTTGACAATGTAAAATATTGTATGTTCATGTGTGTAAAACCATTAGATAATTGGAAAAGATTTTAATAAATAAAATTTGTATATAATTGACTAATTTTACCACCTATTATTATTGTTTCTCGCGTTGCCCATTAACTCAGAAAAAAATAAAATGAAATTGTGTTGGTAAAAAACTAAGGCATAATTTTTTTCAAAACGAAGAAAGAAACTTATAATTACAGAGGAAAAATTGTTTAAAATAAAATGGTAAAACAATATTTCCTCAGTAAAATAAGTTATCAATTAAGTCACTATAGTTAAATTAACTAGCAAGCATGGCTGGGCTCATAAGACATGGCAGCTGACCTTGTCCAAGCTAAAAAAAAAAAAATAGCTCTACCTGCACAGGTGCATGCGTGGGAGTGTTAGCATTTTCACAGTTCTACACCTGCTCGGAGCTAGCTAACTTCAATCCAACATTGTGAGTAAGGAAGGGCAAGTGCATAAATAAAATAAACGTAAAGTAAAATTTAAAATTTAATTAAAAAGGACATGCTTTTAAGAATAAAAAAAACATCAACGATAGGTTTTGTGGAAAATTCCGCGCTGTTTTGAGATGCACACGAGAACGCCCGTATTCGCGTTAGGCTTGCGCGTGTCTCTCATCTTAGGTTGAGAGTATGCTATTCGAAGAAGGAAGTCGCCGTAGATGTCTTCGGGCTTCATGCGAGTGGTAGAATGAACAGTAGAATTATACTCGCTAACGAGTTTCGGCAATATATAAAGCAACTTTTAATTTCCGTTCCCTAAGAAATGCCTCGACTGTTTGGCTTCAAGTGTTCAGTGAATATGCTCGACGATGCTGGACTTGAATTCAGAGTACGTGCAATAGTGATTTATGCCATACATATATATAAATGCACGGAAAGCGGCATGATAGTGTTCTCTCCCATCGTCGATGTGGGGACTTCTTGGTACTCGTATTTTACGCAGTACAACCGCCATGCCTTCGGTGACATCGCGCGCATTCTTTGACGTCAGTAGCCAGGCCCACACGTACTTTGAAAACATGATAATGATAATCGAAATGTAGCGGTGGCTTTTTTTGCACGAGAGATGTCTTGTATTTCGATTAGGTCCATTGGAGAGTATCTTCCATCACTTTCATGACGTACATTCTCCGAGGATATATTCTTTCTGGCCGACTCTTGCATTTCTCCCGAAAAAACATATTTTGTTCTCACGCTCAGTAGCCAGATGCTAATAGTTACTCGATTATGGATATAGTCTGGTTGGCGTCCAACCAGTTGCCTGCAGGGTTCATCAGTTGTATCCTATCCACGAGTTAGTTTCAATCATTTCAAAATACGTAGTCCATTTTGCATTTTCCGTCAATCTTCTGCAGCAGACTAGATTACAATTAAATATTTCCTTCAGTTACACGGATCGTGGAAGTTGAATCCATGGACGTCCGCCATTTTACTTGACATCACAGCCGGAGCTCGATCTTGGTGATCGTATGGTCCTCAAGACAGCAAGTCGGATCGCCAGCAAAGAGATTCAAGGGAAGGCCTGTGAAGATAAATTGCACACTTACGTGTCATGGAGAGGTATTGGATAGCAAGCTACGTTTCCAGGATCACATCAGATACCTCATGGATAAAGCTGTGAGTTTTTTTCAAGAAGATGAGATCAGTGTCCACATCACCTTGGAGAATTGAATATAAACCACGATAACTTTTTACAAGAGTGTCTTCCTGGGAATAGCATTGTACGGATTTACAGTATGGTACAAAAAGCAAGATTATTGCATGTACAGAGATTTCTACTGTAGGCGCAGAGAGCTGCATTGATTGCGATTACAGAAGAATACAGGACAAGATCTACTGAAGCAGTGCAAGTGATCGCTTTAATAATCCCCCTAGATCTGTTAGTAGTAGAAAGAGGAAGTTTAATGAATGAAACTGATGGAAGATCTGCATCTGCGGCGAGGAAGAATGAAGTCAGAAGAGAGACGCTGGACTCCTGGCAGAAGAGATTGGATACCTCGGAGAAGGGGAGAAAACGTACATAATTATATATGACATAAGGGATAGAGTCTGTCATAACTGGATCACGACTGATTATGATCTGCCACAGATATTAAAAGGACATGGAAATTTCAAAGCAGATCTATGCAGATTTAGTTTGGGGTAGACACCCCTCTCCTTAGGATATACAACACTGAAAAACAATGTTACATATATACAACAATATTGTTCTAAGATTGAGGACATGAGAATTAAATACTGTAGAAGACTTAATACATAAAGAAATGAATGTGACTTATGTGGCATAATGTTCAACACGGGAAAGGCAAAAATAATGGAGGAATATGCAAGGGAAACCTCTATAATATTATAAGAGTTGGATCTGTGGATACAAAATAATCCGCAAGAAATGGTAGATACTTCTCCCTGAAAAGAATACCACACCCTAATACTTTCGAAGAAAACCAATATAAAAAATTCGGTACTGGAAGCCAACCTACCCAACTAAAGTGGACAAATATAAAACCTCTATGTAATTTTGTCGTGAGAGCGGACCCACTGCTAAGTTTGGGTTATCCCAGTGCAAATTGGTAGAACTTTCAAATGATTTGTCAGAAGGCATTTGATGAGATTGGTGGCTTCGCCCCCTCTCTGAAGAAGTTTGAAGACATGTCACAGATCTGACAACACAATGACCTATCCAAGGAACGAGGATAATAGAGGCTAGAAATATACGAACTTGGCAATAGAACTTGGAACAGCAGAATTAAATGACGAAATTACAAAGTTCCTGATGGAACCGGTGCCGTCCCTCTCCAACTTCCCCTCCTGGTGGCCGAGACCTATTTAAGGTTATACCAGGAGCACTACTTTCTAACTTACGTTTACTCCCGCAAACAAGATCTTACCCGGCACTTTTCCATTCTCGTGGTACCACCGGGGAACTTTGTGTTTTAGCGACCGCCATGCTTGGCCGAAAATATGTATAAGTTCTCTCATTCATACACTGCCGCGTCAGTGCGTATCCTTCTCTCACTCGAAAACATTAGCACTGATAAGAGTGAAGTGATATAAATATGGTGCAGCGACAAAATGCAGTTTGGGAGAAATTGAAGTACCCCGAGAAAACCAACGAGGCAGCAGCAACATCCGCAATGNCCAACGAGGCAGCAGCAACGTCCGCAATGTTCGCTACGATGAGAGGTGAAAAGTAGTCTGACCACTACACCTCCGTGGCCTCTCTTTCCACTCGTGTTAGCTACATGAATTGTATGTACTCCTCATGTGTCTTACTGAGTGGCTTACTGAAATTTAAATACATAAATGGAACATCGTAAATATGAATATTTTCACTAAATATTAACATTACCTAATTGATTACCACAATTTTCTCAAGTAATCAGCACGTTAATTTTATAGCATACATTACAGAGAAAATTATAATCTCCTATGTTGTTTCTTGGCATATAAATCAATTACTTTAATTAAATATATTTTTATGTCGTGGTGAAAGTTCATTAAAGCTAGTCTGGCTCATCCGTGTCCGTATATTTTGCGTTGTGGGTACCACTAGGAATGATTTTTTTCCGGGTCAGTGCCACATATACATATTATACTCACTGTCGAACGGGCCTAATACTTAGGTAACAAATATTATTTAAATCAGGGTTGGCCTAGTAAGATCGTGATGTGTTGGGCAATATTTTTAGTGCAGACAGTTTCGAAAAAGTATATATTATTATTTAAATGTATAGTTAATAAGAACAAAATGACTCTGATGCTTTTGATGCCACGAGTAGGTTTACTGGATCGAAAAATTTGCAACTGTCAGTATTTTTATAATCTGAGTTAAATTTCTCACACAATGGTTGACAGATACGCACATTAAAACATAACAAACACATATATTTTGCTTGGGCGTGAAGGTAAACATGACGAAACAAACAGTGAATAATAAGTTCTGTTCTTGTGACACGAGAAACTGTGCAGCCTTGAGTAGGAGTACAAGGTGGTCCCTTTTTTGTCATGAAAAATTCCCGTGTGTACTAAGCTTGATAACAGAAAACTGTGTCCAATTCATAGAAAAAGTTCAGTTCTTATTATTTTGTAAAAAATGTCATAAGAAGAACACTAAATAAAATAAAAAATCCACACTATCGTTAAGTAAGATTACTACTACTAGGAAAACCGATGTCACACTAAATGGCGAAACTAGTTTCATTTTGATATATTCCACGTCCTTGAGTCTTTGTACTCACACAGAATCTTCGGAATCATTTTGAAAATTAAAAATGAGCCGGCATCAGATTCCACCACATTTTCCTGACTTCCAGCAGTGCTGTGTGGAATGTGCTGCATTGTTTCGAGTGACTGACAAATTATGTCGGTTGTGTCGTCTGATTTCCATTCCTTTCTCTTAGGTGCTTTATGTTTGTGAGGAGGGCGATCGTCCTTGAATCTGTACCTGAATGCCAAAGCGATATATTCCGCTCTTTCATAATGAATCTAGCAAAAGCCTTCCTCTGTGGCGCAAAAGTTTGGGACTGCAAATTTGGGTGAAAAGTGTCCTGAATTCAAAACCACAGAGTTGGGTTTTGATATGCGCCCAGTAGTTAGGAAACGTAGGTTCAAACACAGCTCCGTGTCAGGGAGCCAGGGAACCCGAACCTTACAAGCAAAATGTAAACATTATGCGTTTGCATTCCACTTACATGACGCTTTTTTTCCGATTCTCTCTCGAAATGCCCGTTTTTCTTTTAAAAATATCCCTTTTTGTCCCCAGAAAACGTCAAAAGTTCCTTTTTCCCCTAAAAATTTTCCACATTTCCCAAAAAAAAAATTTTTTTTAATGTGTCGATGACCCCACAATCTGGCTCAGTGCCTCCTTTGGGCAATGAGGATTGAGGATTCCAGAGGAGTTTTCTGCGAGTCTGTGCTAAGCTGGCAGAGTTATCTCAGAGTCTTCCCAAATTCGATTATCATTTATGTCCCTTCTACTATATGATCACGTGCTTGCATTCCAAGCCGGGAGGGTTATCGCAGAGTCTTCCCAATTTCAAAATCGACGGGGAACAGCAGTGATGCAATGGATAGATGACATGTTAAACTTCATGCACTCGCATTCCATTTTGACGGGGTGTCACAGTGACACAACGGATAGATGACATGTTAAACTTCACTCTCTTGCATTGTCCTTCCTACAAGATGATATACTTCACGCTCTTGCATGCTAAGCTGGGAGGGTTATCTCTGAGTCTTTCCAAATTATATTATCATTATATCCTTCCTACTATATGAGCATGCTCTTGCATACCAAGCTATGAGGGTTATCTCAGAGTCTTACAAAATTCGATTATAATTTAAGTCCATCTTACTGTTAAACTTCATGCTGTTGCATGCCATATCGATGGTGTGCCGCAGTGACACAATGGATAGATGATATGTGAAACTTCACACTCTCCCTGGTCCCTGCTTCATGCTCTTGAATTCCATTCTTTGGGGTTTCTGTGAGTCTTCCCAAATTGTCGTGTGTACGAGAAAAAAACCTGCTGTACGCCCAGTCAGTATGCAAAAGAAGTCATGCACATACTTACATACATGTGCGAGCTCTTCCACTGCCAAGACCAAAGTGGCAGGCAGCATCGCGCACCTGGCCTCTCTACAGTACCAAAAAAAAATTAACCAGCTATTTAAGAATTCGCCGATTTACAAATGCGCATCACCTGCCTTCTCCTGCATGATGCAGTGTTGTTGTCCCACTTGCCATCTGCACAGCATAACCACACAGATGAATATTCTATTATAGCCGCAGACCCCTGGCAAGCGTCCTCGAGAGTGAAATGGTGGTTTCGTACAAATGCGCCGACACACAACGCGGAAAAGTGATTTAAAAAACTGGTTTAAATAATAAATATTTCCGTTACAGTACCAGGCCCCTTCCATGATGCGAGCCCCCACCCCCCTCCGCCCTCGCCGAGAGAAATTGGTTTTTATTTACAGCGCAGCGTGAGCGATGGAAATTAAAAATATATTTAAGGTAATAGAATTTTTTACTTTTGCTACACCAAGCCCGATGCGAGTTTCGGAAAATATATAAAGTAGTATGATTATTAATTTTGCAAAAGGCCAGACAGTTCGTGACGCCCGCCTCTAATTGAACAGATATTAAGTTAATGGAGCGTCTTTAAAAAATTGTTATCCCCAGATATGGAATGCATTAAGTTAATGGGACGTCGTTAAAAAATAATTATTATACCCCAGACACAGCAGGCGCGTCCACCTCTCCCAGACAATGAGCAGCATTCTAAAAAAATATTCCAAGTTCGTTATAGCTCTACCCCAGACCTCGTGTACGAGTGAGTGTGTAGCGTAAAAAACTTTGTAAATAAGTATTTAGACGTTACAGTCGGAAACACCTTAGCACACTGACATATCCGAGCACTTCCAAGACACAAGTATCACAACTATGCCACGAGAAAATAATAATTTGTTTAAATACGGCGTATGCTCGACCAGTCAGTAAGCAAATTAGTATTACACNCTATGCCACGAGAAAATAATAATTTGTTTAAATACGGCGTATGCTCGACCAGTCAGTAAGCAAATTAGTATTACACACACACACCATCGCTTCAGCCCGGCGTGAGATTCAGTAATATTTTTAAAAAAATGTTAACTAGTGTGATTATTAGTTTTTGCAAGAGACAGGCTCTGCGCGACTCCCCTCGAGAAATACGTTTTACATATGCTATACGCTCACGGCATCAGTACGCAAAATTAATGTACACACTTACATACCCGCATGTACAGCAGACCCGTCCGTTGTCCGTCTTGCTCCCAAGACGCTTAACGAGATAATAACTGATATAATGATTCGTGAACTACTTTATTCGATTTTTTAGCCCTTTACTCTCATAAGTGTCACGTCATCGACAGTCTAGCTTTTGCATTTCGGCGGGGTGCCGAGGTGGTACGGTGGATAAACGATGCATCAAAATTCACGCTCTTGTATCCCACGACTGCAGTGCTGCAGTGGATAGACGACTCACCAGACTTCACACTCTAGCATACATAGACATTGCCCCCATGAATAGAATTATCACATGAAATTTAAACCTTATGCAATCTTATAAGCGTAGTTGACCGTAATTCCAGAACCGTTTAAGATGTAGGCGACAAATTTGTAACATACGCATCATCCCCCGGCCACGAAAATTATCACAGGGCCATTTGTACCCTAGGTGTACTTATAACCATAGTTGGCCATAATTTCCGACCTTTTTAAGATACTGTTATCAAATTTATTACATATGTATAAACCCCAATAATAAAAAAAATGACGACATGGAACTTTGTGTCCTGAGCTTACCTATAAGCAGAGTAGATTATAATTTCCGAACTGTTTAATATACAGCTACCAAAAATCGTAACATAGTCATCAGCTACCCATAACATAAGCATCATTCGCGTCAACGAGAACGCTGCAGAAGGATAAAAGATACCTAGCATGTTACGTGAGACCCTCGAAAGAGTCTCGTCACTGACGAAGCTGTCAGCCTATCATAAGGAACACTACCTCACACACACACAAGCATAAAGGGGTTTAACATGTTACGTGAGGCTCGCGAACAATTAGTCATGCAAGAGAGCCATGACGTTGCAAAACACATATAAAAATGCATGCAATCCGTAAACAAAAATTCAACATATCGTCTTCCAAACGTCTGCTTAAGGTAAAGGACACACGTCATCATCCAAGGTGACAGTTATAGTTGTAGTATACACAGACTGTCTCAGCTGCTATTCAGACTTCGAAGAGTGAACAGTGCTGTTTTTCTACGATGGAAAATAATCTTGAAAGTTATTTATGGTCCTATGATAAGAAGCCTTTTTCTAAAAGTTGCAATGCTCGTCGACAGGTGACTGGCTGCCAACGAAATATGAAATTCATCATCTTATCATGTGAAAAGTGCAAATCATATTTTTGAAGACTCGATATCTTAAAAAGGCATAGTGCAACATGCAAATATCTCCTTCCTACACATGTAAATCCGTATTTTCTGAGAATAAAGCAAACGTTTGATGGAAAGATAGCCGCGGAAGAAAATTTCGAACCATCAGCATCATTAAAGGCAACGTACCCTACTATGAAAACAATGGCTGGAACAGTCACATCTCCTATACATCCGTGCCACTACTGTAACAGTACATTTGCATATGCCTGCAATGCAAAGACACATATAAAGTATAAATGTAAACTGAATCCATCTAGCCCAAGCTATCGATGTAATATATGCCAAGGTATGTACACGCGTATAGACAGTTTAAACATACATATTAAAAAGTGTAAAAACCTTGTTTCTCTACATGCTAAGCAACACAGTGCATTGTCAACGTTACAAAATTGTGACGATCAGATGTCTGCTGTACAAAGTATTGATATACCTTCACCAAAAACTTCTGACCTTCTTGTGAACAATGAACACAATCCTTCACTAATGTGTAGGAAACAGTGTCGCTATTGCNGTGTTGCTATTACGGTAAAACCTTTAGTAACGTTTAGTAAAATTAGTAACGCACGCCGACGTGAGAGATGTAAAACGGCGTATAGCAGTGGAGTGACGTTAGCTAGCTGAATATATGTTTACAGAACACATAAAAAAAGCTTAAATGCCACCAGCAAAATATGAAGATTTGAACATATATATACACCTATGAAAATATTGGAATCGCTTTAGCTGTTATTCGAATTTTGAAGAGTGAGCAGCTGTAATGCTCGTCGTCATGAAACTCGTTGTTCTGTGAACATGAAGCAATCTACCTTGACATGTGAACAGTGCAAGTCTCAATTTGAACGACACGATAACTTAAAAAGACATCTTGCAATGTGCGAGGGACTCTCCGCTGTGCCATCTAAGAAGTAGTGTATTGCCTACATCTGAAACAACATGTGAAGGGCAGACACCTGCTGCATTGGATGCCGGTGTGCTGTCACCATTATCATCAACATCTGACCTGGACATGAACAGTTCACCACAGGCATCAATATATTCTTGTCATTACTGCAGCAAGACCTTTAGTAAAAGTTGCAGAGCTCGTCAATACTATAAATCTGGAAAATGTTTGAAGAAGACGCAATGTGCTTACTATACTACTTTTTGCTATAAGTGCGGTCGTGAATTCTCATGGTATGAAGTAACAGGTGTTCCAGACAGCATGCCACTCGAAATACACAACCACTAGATAAAACAATGTCGCGAGAGTCGTATTACAACCATACCAAAATGTGTACATATAAAGCACCTACATATGTACCTGTTGGAAACTTACCAAATGAGAATGGATTCATACTGAAAGAATCTGTATTCCGAGGTATGAATACGTATAGTAGCTTCGCGAATGGAAGAAACTTTTGAAAATCAACCTATGAAAAAACACCCTAGCCATTAGCGACATGCATATAACATTACAAACAGCGGCGAGCGGGGATACAGTTATGCCGTTAGGTTGCCAGCACAAAGAGAGGAAATAGTTCCAAAGTTTTAACGTGATTGTTAATTTATCGCTTACAAATGGGTGTCGAAAAGACTTGTATCTTATTATGCCAATTATTAATGACGTGATGCTAACGTATTTAGATTTCAACGTTTCTTGCATAGTCAGAAGATCACGCTCAAGGTGAAAGTAATGCGGCCATTTGTTTACTAACCTTCGTTCCTTGTGTTGTTGACACACATGCCAGAGAATTTGTGCGATTACCTTGTTTAACGTATAATAATTCCTTTATTTGTCCTGTTTTACTAATATCCGCTCTTTATTATTTGGTTTTTAATAACATATGATATTAATTTGCGCTCACTTTCTCGTTGTACAGATTACTTTTTTTTTATGTGTTTCGTGCACATGTCTTTCCTTTGCCGCTCTATTCTAACATTGCAGTATTTGCAATTAAGAATTGCTTTCAGATTGTCAAAGACGTAGAAATCTTCACTCGCAAACTCTGGCTTCCTGTCGGAAACCGTCACAACCATTTTTAAATAACGTTTTACAATTGCTTGAAACATCCGACTGAGTCTACCACCACGCCATTTTAATGTCTGTAGCAATTTCGATCAATACTGGTGATCTTGCCTTCGATGCAAGGGAATTTATCGAAAGTCACTAACAATCGATTGTAAATAGACAACTACTATCAATTCGTCAAAATGCTCGCATTTTTGGTTTATAGAACGAAATGTTTTTCGCTGGAATAGCATATTCTTTTGTGTGAAATTCTCAAGATTAAAAACTTTACGCTTGTGGAATATCCATTAATAATATATGCATGACGTTTATAATGGGTACGTGCATGTACGAACACATGTACACACACAGTGAAATGTAAACATTGCATGTAAACATTGCCATGCGACTGCCACATGGCAGTCACATGGCAATGTTTGTTTGCCATTGGCGGAAGGATACCAAATGGGCTTGAAAGTGGATCTTTAGCAGGGCTTCAAGAAAGTCTCTTCTAGTCGTGAACCGACTATATGTCGCATCTTATTCATCAGGTATGGTGGACGATATTTGTATATATCTTAAGCATATGAAACAGAATATTATAGATCAACTTACATACAGATGGAAAAAGAAGGTGCAGTAAAATATAGTATATGGTTGGACTGTAAATATACTAAATTAGAACCACATGAATATGAATATAGCGAGAGAGCCTTCAAAACCTTGAATGTGCCTCTGTATAACATACATGCAATTGAAGACAGTGTTAAGATAGTATACAGAACATTTGTCACGAGGAAGAAAAATATATGGGATAAGGTTCCGGTTGAACATTATATAAGATACATCAGATACAGTTGAGAACAAATTTACTTACGTTGCATGGCAAAAAGATGTATGTAGATTGAGGGCATGCAATCGAGAATGTCCTGCACGACTATCTGTAAAATCTTTACCAAGTGTGAAGAATTAAATACTTCTAGAAGCTTTTGAAAGTGTCTCGGTACTAGCGAAGCTGGTAGCCTGCCATAAACCACCAGTGTTTCACTGAGGAAAGCCGAGACACGCAACACAAATTGACATGTGTACAGTATATATAAGTGAGCGTCACGTAAAATGAAGATCATACCGTTGTCGAGCGCTGTTGTGAAAAGCAGTATTTTACTATAATATGAAGGCAGAATTAATGGATGAAGACTCACAATCACTAACATCGACATCAACAACAAGATATATTGATGAGCTACTACTCGCATTACGACGTCAACGTAAATACTACATTCGTGCACCCTGCTATAATATGAGGACGGAAACAATAACTGAAGATTTACCGCCTACAACCTGGTCAACAGCAAGGGGTCCTAAAGAGCCGATGCAAGCGATATGACATCAATGCAACTACTGTGGAAATACTTTTAACACAAGTTATAGTTCACATTGGCATGAAAGTTGCCATTGCATTATCAGCCCAGCATACAAAACGTTCCCCTGTGATACCATGTTTACCCGAAGTGATAGTGCGTATAGACATAACAATACATGCAAAGGCTATGTTTGTCGTTCATTGGGAATCGAGTGCAAGTAGTGCTGCAAGGCATTCAGGAAGCGCAGCTGGACCAAACGACATGAAGATAGCAACTGCAAATTTGCTACCGTCTACAAGACCTACCCATGTGATAACTGACGTTCAGTATATTAGAATAAGAACTGCTTGAATGCTCACAGAAGATATTGTTGTTCTTCTAAAACAGTCAGCATAACGGTTTCGCTCGAATGAACACTATGACGATCATGTATCAAATGTGATTATGTATTTGTATTATGTCAAGTCTGTACGTAAAGGTAAAAGTATGTAAATGATTTCGGTGTTATTCATTTATCTTAATCCTTGTCAATATTAAGTTCACCTCCACCATTGTGAAAAAACCAGATTTTGTCAAGGTCGGAAATATAATCAATAGTTTATTTGTATAATATCTAGAACTCTGTTCAATATCGATGGGTTGCTTGAGCAACGAAAATGGCTACATGCGCATATATCCTAAGCATGTGTACGAAAATAAAATTCAGGAATGATAACTTACAACAAACTCAGATATGCAAAAAGCAATATATATACAAATGTAATACATACATGAAGCACATAGTCATGGTAACTGTAAAAGATATATATATTAATATAAACGATCACCATTTTGTGACATCACCATCTTGTTCGGTATCAGCCATTTGTTGTACGGCGCATGGCCGATGCTGTTTCACAAACTATTTATTGCCCGTCGAATTCTCGAGATAAACGAACAGACGCTGGATAACTCACCATCTATACCTGTATCTCGCGAGCATGCCCATGATTGTCGATGTAGCACCATTCGATCGGGACTCAAACTGATGACACACTCACCAACATATAGGATGCCCAGAAGCAAGTCACCCCTTTGCAATGCATTTCGGAACACTTTTCATGAACCATTCATTCATTTTACGAACTTACTCTCTCGAATCACTTCACGAAACCAACTGTTAATTAACCATCTGATTTGAGGAATATTTCAGATAATGCTATTTTAAGGAGACGGACTTATTCTCCCTGAAGGCCTCCTGCCATTTTGTTTAAAAGTAAAAATAATATGGGAGCACTCTGAGATGTTCCTCGTTCTTGTCCACTCACCCCAAAATAAAGCACACAAATTCTTACAAAACAATTTATTATTTTAATATGTTTGTACGTGTACATATACATTTATAAATTTTTAAATTATTATATACATAATTATACATATTCCTACATACAAGTAAGTATCTGAACACGACTGTGCTCCCATACTTTTTTTACTGTTAAAATGTATGGCAGAAGGCCTTCGGGGAGTCGGCAGGAATCAGGCGGCAGGAGTAAATTGTATGAACTCATGTAAGCTTGACGACTATTCAAGCCACTGACGATGTGAAATCGAGTATGTAATATACGAGTTCATGAAAACCTTCAACAACTGGCGAATATTACATGGAAATCAGTGCTATTACCGTGCCAAGTCCTTCGGTAAATGTTGCAATGCGCGGCGTTATGATAAGAGTGACTGTTTGATGAACCCATCTCGTCCTTTGCTTAGCTGCTATAAATTTGCCAGACAGTTCACTCGACATGATAACTTAAATAAACCCATCAAGGTTGATAAATGTAGCATGTGATGACTTCATTACCTCCTGTTAATACTGTACATAAAATGTTCGCAGACGACCAGGGAACTCGTATGGTGAAGCATTACGACAATGACCACATGCAGTTTATTTAAGGCAATACGATGAAGGAACACATCAAGATCTGCAAGGGTTCGTATACTGGGAGCAAGCAAGTTATGTTGCCAATACATGCTTCTGCATTCATTGGTACTGTTTCCACAGACAATTATCACGAGACAGTTAATGCTAATGACAAAATAAGATACCTACGAGGCACGGTAGAGTCTGTATGTGTGGGATGTACGCTTGCAAGACGTTCGCGTGAAGTCGACGAACTTCAAAATAAATGGTTGTCAGCTCTAAATACTGATGAAGACCAAGTGGCTCTGACAAAGAAAAGTAAACTTGATATTGAGGACGTAACACAAGGTGAAGACGATCTATGAAGACAGCATTGAAGATAATGACTATGAAGGCAGTGTTGATGAAGTATCTGATGAGACGGATAATGATTCTCTCGATGTTCCCACACATTTCTCCAACGAGTTTCCTTCGACAAGTGGTGCGAAGAAGGTAGGAGACAATATCGCTCGTTACATATTTCCCTAAGACCCGAATGAACTTCTTCATATACTCAGATATTTGATTGGCCTGTAAAAACCCGCGGATCTCTCACGAAATTTTGCGATATCTTCAATATTCGATGAACTGAAGGATATGGGTTTTATAAGATGTGAATGTTGGCTACTATCAATGAACTTCAAACATCTGAGAAGTGTAAAGATCGAATATACAATATAATTAGAAAGATAAAATTTATATATAATAAATAAGTTACATTTTTACGTATATAGTAATATGTGTTAAATTTGTTATACAGTCCCTTCTGCTTCTCTGAATGACTTATTAATTCAGAGGTGTATACAATCGTTTGCGAGCAGTCTGTAGTGCAGGAGTGTGCAGGAGTGCTATGTCTTTATCTGAATTATTATGTCTTACTTGGATCGTTTAAAATTGATGAGTTCTATATGGCGAACAAATGAAAGGGAGAATAATTTTTGTTAATTTTTTAACTAGTGCGTTGGTTAGCTTTGTAAGTTAGTATGGCCCTTTGGTATGGTCAACTGTGGTAGAAATATTATGCGAAAATTTTGCGTAGATTTTGAGACCACAGGGATTGTCACAGGCACCTCATTTGTGAGGTGTCAAGATCCCGACCGTCCCGAGTCCAACAACCGCCAACAACTCAGCAGTTGCAAAGTTATAAGAAAATATTGATTCAAATTATTTCTCAATCTTGTCATCCATCGAAACCCAGAATAAGTTAAAAGCATTAAGGAAAAGCTGGGGTACTTTGCCACAGGAATACTTTAACACACCCAGTGAAACAAGAAAAGATCATTAATAGCCTTTGATATAGTACAATATTTCAGATATACAATGTTCAAAAATATGTTATATTTCAGGTACAAATTCAATTTTAAAACCCCTGTTCTTAAATTTAAATGTGCCTAAAGTTATACCAAAATAGTGGTATAAATATTTACATAACAAATGTACCTCAAACGTGATATTACTAAGAATAATGTAAAAGTTGCTCACACAGGAATAAAAAAACCTTATCGCGATTACATTATATACAAATCACATGGCTTCTCAAAATGTATGGCACATTAATTATTTATATTCTTTATAATAAGAAGGCAATAAAACAGGCAATCATGCCTATAGAATTTTCCATAATGAAACCCTAACACTAAATATGGAGCACAAAATGCCCATATTAGCATTGACCAGAAGGGCCCCTTAATACAATACTTGTCTTAACGCATGATAACGCAGATGTGAGCCGAGTACCTCGAGACGGCCCCAGTCTGGCCATTTTATATTTCAGAAATTAACACCCCACGTCTACGGGGTAAGAAATATCACAACATTGCGATTTTAAAAGTCAGTTGGCTTATGGCATCATAGCCAATAGAAATTCTTTATTTAAATTGATGCATAAAAAGGAGCCAAAAACAATATTTTATTTTTCTTTTGTCTTCGTTCTCTTACGTGTTGAAACTCCGCCGATGCTTGGGGAGGGGGACGGATCAAGACGTGGTGACGTCATGAATAATGTGATCATCCTGCCGGCAGCGCTAAGGATGACACTCGTTGTGGATTTTGATGTGCACGAAGTCACCAGGCTGCCCAGCTGTGCTCGCTGCTAGAAAGCAGGCCCATTTGTTGGCCTCGTTGATCGATTTTTGGCAAGGATGTAGGCGTTCGCAAGCCAGTAGACGAAACCTCCAACTTCAATTTAAGGTTATGTAAAAACTTAATGTCCCCTTTCCAGGCTTCATGTAAATATTTCAACTGGAATGCGGGAATTTTTCTGTAATGCCTCGTAAGGTGCTTAGGGTAGACGTACAGGCGTCTCATCCTCCGCCCCTTGAAGTTGAGGAGCTCTCAAGAGAAGAAGGTCAGGACCTTTGTTCCCCGGAGACACATCCGGATGGCCAGTCACGGTGAACCCCCAGATAACCTCTTAGCTGATCGACCAATCCAAGCGCACCAATGGTCCAGCGTAAATATTCTTCAGCCAGGATCCACTCCACCAAAACAAATAATAGAGAGTGTCACAAGAGATCCCTATTCAGAAATTATCAGCTCGATAATATTAAGTTATGNTCGACCAATCCAAGCGCACCAATGGTCCAGCGTAAATATTCTTCAGCCAGGATCCACTCCACCAAAACAAATAATACAGAGTGTCACAAGAGATCCCTATTCAGAAATTATCAGCTCGATAATATTAAGTTATGTTATGTTAGCTCCGAAAGTACATTTTTTTTGCTGAACCTCCACATCGGTATATTTATTGTGATTTCCATCGTCGTACTCCTAGCCCCTTTCTTTCCCTTTGCCTGGTTTAGCATTTCTTTGTTAGTTAAAAAAACACTTAAAACACTCTTAACTATAAATGTAGATGAAATCACATCACAAATGAAAATGAGTGTGGTGAATCCTACTCCCGTCCTAAAATATCGTCAATATTTACACTAAAATAAAAATGTCGTTGTGATGCATTGGGTTTGTTCCTCTTGTGGGAATTCTGGACATCTTCTGGTTTCACAATAACTGGAGACGAAAACTTCTTTATTCAAAACAGTCCCATATACTTAGGAGCTAACTTTGCATTAAAATTTGAGGCTTTAGAGCTCAGCTTCAAGGAATACTTTATCACAAACCTGAAACTAAAAATTCTCAGATTCCTGATTATGCTTCATAGCCAATTTCTGGTGTTATAAATGCAATTTTTCTGCAGCTTTATACCATATATCATCTAAATATAGTCCACAGAATTACAACAAAATTCATGTAGGCTCCACGTATGAATTAAGGGATGTAGAACTGAACACCCAAAAATATTTCTGAAGGTACTTGATTCGTGGCATCGTGCCGAACATGAATAAAACATGTGGAAACTGATATAAAATATAATTCCATTCTCGATGAGTACTAGTATGGAATGCGTGTAAGGCAGCCTTCAAATTTATATTAACTCTTTCTACCAAGTTAGCATTAGGGTAATATTGTGACGGTTCCACAAGCTTTGTTCCCCATGAAAACCTCAGATTTTTCATCTCAACACTAATAAATTAAGTAGCATTATCATTTACCATATACACAGGTGAACCAAACACAGAAAACAATCTTTGTCCAAGAATTTTACATATTTCACCTGATTTCGTACTCCTTAAAATAAATTACAACAAAAATGTACTAAAGCTGTCAACTGCCACGATAATGGAATCTAATCCAGCCTTATATCTTGGCAAAGGACCAAAAACGTCGAGATATACTCTTTCCTACGGAAACTGCTCTACAGTAGCACTAGCTTTCTGGCATTCCTCACAGCCACGTACCCAACTAGCAACCTCCTGACTCAATTCTGGCCAATAAAACCTTTCCTCAATTGGAGAAATAGTTTTATCCTGTCCGAAGTGTCCTCTGAAAGTAGTTTTATGATGTTATTCAAACAACACGTACCTCAAAGAAGTAGGTACGAAAATAACAAATTTCTTAGTTTAGTGATGAACATAACTAACCAACACTTTCTAGTGCTATTACCTGACTTGGTATCTGAAATTATGTGCTGACACTCAGGATCTAACTTTTTATGTTTTTGCTACATTTAATAGTCCTGTGGGAAAACCTATGCTACAGAAACCTTTGGCAGCTATTTTTGCGCACAACTATTACCTACATTTCATTATCGACAACAAACTCCTCTGTGTCGAATATGCGTGATAAACAATCAGCGACACTATTGTGAACTCCACGTATGTGCTTTTCAGTATATTTATACTTGGTAAGACGGAAAAACCATTTTTCAATTTATCTGGCAGGTTTGCTAGTGTTAAATATCCAACTAAGAGCATCATTATAGGTCTGGAGTAAAAATTCACCCCATTGCAAATACTCAGCAAATTTTTCCATTTCGTATATTGCAGCTAGAACTTCTTTCTCATAATTGGTATATTTGTATTCAGCTGGTGTTAGTAAACGACTGGCGTATGCAACTTAGAGCTAAATGCCCATCTACTTCCTGGCATAAAACTGCCCCTAATGCTTTTAAACTAGCATCTACTTGCAGTGTAAAGCGCTTTCCAAAATCAGGTAAAATTAATACTGGGGCTGACGCAAATTATTCTTTCAATCATCTAAGAGACAGCTCCTGGTTATTACCTCACGCAAATTCTAATCCTTTCCGTTTAAGAGCATTTAAGTTCTCGGCTTTGATAGAAAAATCATCTGTACATTTAGAATAAAAGCCTGACATTCCCAGAAATCGACGAACGCCACGCAAATTTTTAAGGGTAGGAAAGTTCACAACGGGTCGAATTTTCTCCGGGTCCATTAATACCTTTCCGTCTTACAACACAAACCCTAAATATTTAACATGCCTTTGCGCCTATGTAACCTTCTCAGGATTTACAGCTAACCTAGCATCTCTATGCGAATTCATTACAAGTTCTAGATGTACATGGCGTTCCTCAAAATTATTACTGCAAACACAACCATCATAAATATAAATGATTAAGAATTCATACTGATATTAACCTAGTACCATAAACAAAATACGCAACATTGCTTCCAGGACGCAATTTACTTCAATGGACAATATTTTCCACATTGATACTGCCCCCATGGAGGTAACAAACGTCAAAATTTCATGTGAAGCCGGATGCAATTCGGATTGAAGGAATGCAGAGTTTAAATTGAAAATAGAAAACTACCGAGCTTTTGTTGAAATGTTGAAAAAAAGATTCAATCGTAAGTATCAGATGTTGGTCAACAAATATCTTCTTATTAATGCGACGGTTTTCACAAATGAAACGATACTGAGCTGGTGTTTTCTTGGGAAGTAAAAGTGCTGGACTAGAATAATTACTAACAGACTCCTCAATTATATCCTGGTCTTTCATATCCGGTATTAACTCTTTAAAAACACGGAATTTAAATAAGGCACTGAGAAAACTACCTCGTCATCCTTGAGCTGCAACACAATAGGGCACTGAGTGTAATGTACAAGCCACTGAGTTACGATGTCCGTATACTTTGCCTTTAACTGTTCATTCTGAGAATCAGTCAAATCACCTGCATTCTTTGTATTATAAAGAAAATATTTACTCGTCAACTAGCATGGTAAGTGTGGACAGAACGCAAACACCAACTCCGTCCTATGAATATTTAATGACGCACAAGTCTGACCCAAAAAACACTACACCAATTATCATGTCACGGCTCAAATCGGGCTATACTCTAAAGTTTATTTTCCATTAGAAATTCTCAATATTTATTTTAAATTTGTCTACATACTTTGAGTGAAGTATCCGACCATTAGCAGGAGAAATTTCAATGGATTCTCTTTTAGTAATTTCGGCATTGTCCATACATAAAGTTTTCATTAACGTATTACAAAACGATAGACTTATTAAATAGCACGAAGCCCCAGAATCCACTAATGCGGAAATTTTAACCTTATTACAAATCTCAACTGGGACAAACAAATGACCACATTTCATGTCCATCTGGAAACTCCCAGCATGATTTATACCAATGGACTTAATACATGCAATATAGTCCCGACACACATGCACTTTTTGCTTGCAAATAACATTCCATGTCTCAACGATATAGCGGCACGCGATTTACCAGCCGGTATATCTACAGGCGGTTTTATAGTTTCCATCACTTTAGAAACCTTTTCCCTAGTTGGCCCTGTTATTTTATCCTTAAAATAACATTATTCTGCATCATGACTGGGGTGCGACCACAAATATTGCACGCTTTTCGTGGATGGTCACCTTTAAAATTTTCCTATTATAATTTTTTTATGTCAACTAATTCCCTTTGCATGTTCGCCCTCGAAACTAATACATTCCACTTCAGTCACATAAAGTTCAGAACAAGAATGGTTTATATCTGCATCCAATCCAAATTTCAAAGACACGTAAAACAGGTTTGCCGCCACTCAATTCGTTAGGCCCGAATCGTATGCATCCGAACCAACTTTTCCTTTCTACTCCAATTTCCTGACACTAATGTTACACAAAAGGGGCATAAAACTTGCAAAATGCCAGTGACTTTAATGTCGAATGGCAGTCCTTTTATTTTCCTTGTGAGCTTTATTTTTGGATTTATTAATTAAGAAATGCAAGCGAACATTCAGTGAACAATGATATCTTACTGAGTTGATATCATATTTATATCTTTGAAGTTACTCAAAGCTCACAGAAACAGTAACATCAAAGCTGGTCATAAGGCCAAACTGATGAAAAACAGTAATCTTATCTATGGGTGAATCATCAAGTTTGCTGAAACTTACTGCAGCAGTCATGTACCGACACTATCTTTAGTATTTTTTGTACAAGTGTGTTGCGTAATTGCAAAGATAATAGTGTAAAACAAGTTACTCTTTTTTTCTACCAGCCTGTCATCGTATTAAGTTCAAGTGAGAGGCCATAACTGCTAGTCATCGCGAAGACGTTGATGACGGCGCATTCACGAAGATACAGAGAGCCTCTGTCAGCAGCTAGAAAATCGTGAGTTCTGAAAACGAGTTTTGCTAACTCATACTTGTCTCATCGCCTCTACAAGCGAGACGCTCAACCGGCATACATTCTTTCCGTCGGCGACTCCCCTGTACGTGACTATAAGCGGAGATCCTATAATTGTATGGCACGCTATCGAAGATGAAAACATGACTAGTGTCTTAAGGCTGTTGCTTGGTTGAAAATTTTTAATATGAAAATATGTGTTCATGAAATTGGTTTTTTTTTTTTTGCGTTCCTATTAAAGTTAGATATATACCAACGGGAACTATTTTGAGCAGAAAAATACGTGCTTCTTTGCTATCGAAGCCTTTTGTGACCCTAATGTACAGCCTGTTTTCTGGAAAGAACAGAAAACTTATTAATTAAGTAAAAAATTACTAAAAAACTAATTGTTATATTTTTATTGATACAGAGATTGAGAGTATCATTTCTCCTACTTAGGTTTATGTTTCAAGTTTATATCTACAAAACTGGCTTCGAAACACCGAAATTCATTCAAATGTATTTCCCTATAGGCACCAAATTCTCATCCAAGCAACAGCCTCAAGACAACTATAAAGTTTTTGCCTAGAAAATTTTACAGCTAAAACTGATTCTGAAAAACCCATTTATAGCCAGTTTTACTCCCAAAATAATATATATTTGGAATTTTAATGAGATTTTAAAGCTGGTCATTAGGCACCAAACGTTTCTAATACGTATTTCGTGTTTAGACTCCACTAAAAAATATGGAAATGATTTTTAGTAACGCATTTTCTACCAAACCTGTGAGACACACTTCACACGCCAACCAGGCGGAGGCCTTAAGGGCACCACCTAATGGGAGTTTCGTAGCGCGTTTGAGGCTCAGAAGCAAGCGAGCGATAAGGGCGACACTGACACGCATGCTTAGGTGCCTCGTCGCTCCTAAGCGCAAGGCGCTGAACTGGCGTTCAGTGTTTCCGTCGTGCCGCGTGTACCTAAAGTACTAAAGGCTGTGACGCTATCATTGTATTGCTGGAAAGTCTGACGCAAAGTTCAGTACAGGTTCCTATATTAGTGTTGCATGTTTCAGAAAAGTATGTTTTTAGATACAACAGTGTGAAAAAGCCGTTTTTAGCTATAGCCCTTTCACAGTTATTTCCAACTTTTCTGAAGCCCTGGTTAAGTTCTTCTTCCAGGATATTCCTCCCCATCACGAAAAAAAATCTTAATAGATTTTAGAAAATTACACCAAAGGGACAACGCACCGCATTCACTTTTATAATATTTTACAAAACAACTATTTATCGATATGCATTACCAACACACCTATTTTCTCTCTGTTTTTGTTCGTATTACTTATAAATTAAATATTTTAATGTATTGATAAAATATAAGTAAAAGTACATTTAACCAAAAAAAAAGATACTTTGATCTCAACGCAAGTTTAAACAGCTTTTGAAACATGACTTATTTAGGAAACATCAAAGCAAGTCACACATCGAGTTATTTTTCAAATGCTTTATTAAAAAGGCATGAAGAAACCGCGAATAGGCCATTATATTGGAGGGAACGGAAATAGCAGTTTTAATGTTCGTGGTGAGTTGAGAGTATTACTCTCATCTCGTCTGAATTGTGTTTTCTTTCCTTACATCGGTACAATGGGAACACATTTAGAGGTTTCGTTAAAAAATAAACTCGGATTTCAAACAAACTGCAACGGAATTCAAGCGCCAGGTAGGTGGCGCCTTTAAATTGCACACGCTGTGGCCATACCGCTACGGCGTTCCAACGTTCATACGTATGTTGCGCTCTGTTGAATCATTTAGTGCATGTGTGTGAACTTATTCACATTTCAAACTTTAATACTTTCAATAATCAGTTTTAAGAAAGTCCATTTCACATGAATCGCGGATTTCGACAACTTATTCAGAGTTGTTTTCACTACTCCATGTCTCCTCTGAGTCTCAAATCCAATATCATGAAGAAATTTCTGCAATGTGGAAAGACAGGAATGTTCTGTGATTCTCTAACAATTACATAAACTTAGATTAATTTCAAACGGGCGAACATGGAGATATTAAAAATTGAGGAAAATACGCCATAATTATTATTTTCATGTGCTAGAGTATTAGAGTATTTTTCTGCTGATATATTATTTTTCCTTTTCTAACAATGCTTACAGAACTCTTTTATGTAAAGTGGTCTAACAAATTATTTTATGGCAGCCCACTATTTTACAAAAGCATGATATTAAAAATATACTTCAAAGTTTTCCTCCCGCCTTGCGTGCGAAAATAAATTATTTCCGTTTTTCACCTTTTTTTTCGTTGTAATAACCATTAATGATGAAAAAGAGAGATCAATTGCAAATAATTTAAGAAACTTCACTGAGTATTTAACAACAGTAGGTTCCTGTTAACTACCATCGTCTTACCAAGGGCTAATGCCCCAATTAAATAACTGGTTATAGCTACACATGCCTTTGGTACGGAAATATTTAATACACGATGATTCTCAGTTAGAACGACAAACTTCGGGATGTGATTTGTTATGAAAAAGGAAAAAATATGAGACATTTTTTATCTTAACCTGAATATTAAGGTAGGTAATATATGTAACGACGTAAAATGAAAATACAACTCTACGAACCGTCTTGTATGATATCGAGATCTTCAGCGTAAGAGCCAGCCTTCACTTATACCGCCCGTCGTAATGAAAATAACAGGAGTGACCACCCTCGTATTGCATACAACTTTCTTTACCAACAGGAATTATGGACGTTTGATGCTTGTTCATAGAGAAGTACGATCTGAGTAACAAAAATGGCCCTCTTGTTAAAACTGCCTAAGACTCACAATTTTCGTTAAAAAAAAGTACACATGTCTTCACGTGCTCGGCATTGTATCGCTGGAGCAGTAGTTTGTGTGCAGTTCAACGAAAGCGGTAGGACTTAACCTTCTCAGACCGACAGTAGAAGCTGTCACGGGCCCAATCCGACCGGCTAAAAGGCAGTTGTAAAAATAGGGCCACGCCATTGTAGGGCAGATGCGTGGTAGATGCCTGTGAAATGCGTAGCGGAACTAATGATATCCAGCGAGTCTATCTGAAGTACTCACGGTTCTCTCACGAGAGCATTCCGCTTTTTTTCTACTATGAATGCGATGCATTCATACAAGATGCTCATTTACGAGTCACAGCCGTACTAAAATGGCAATCCATTGGTTTTAACCTCGATCCTTTTCTAGTAACCTTGCACATCACCACAATGCGCAAGTTAAAAAATAATTTGAATTGAACTGCACGTTATATATAATGAACGTTAAATATTTATTTCATGCGTTTTTTTCTGCTGTAAGCAGATAATGAGAGTTCTTGTGCAGGGGTGAGAGGTGTAGGATAGTAGGATGGACATGGCATCTGCCTGTGTACCGGAAGTGGAATCTGGCAGAGAACCAGTGGTGGCATCTGGAAGTGGACCAGAGGTGACATTTGACCTTGATCTTTACCTTTAACCTTTAAATCGTCTTGGATGACCTTGACGTTTGTCCTTGACTTTTGACCTTGTAAAACATTCGCAATTTCTAGAATATTCCTCAAAATTTCTCAATTTACACTCCAAATCTGCAAAACTTCCTTAAAAAAATGTTTTAACCCTAATGTTATTAATCGCTCCGTCTAAAAATATAATGACATTGTTTTAAGAATATTCCAGTTCATGCTCTGATATTTTAGCTTGATAATTCATGCTATATCATTCTATGCAACCATCTCGTTTCAATAATTTTCCACTTCATGCTCTGTCATTTCAAGTCGACATCGGCCATCTTGTTTTAAGAATGTTCCAGTTCGTGCTCTATCATTCCATGTCAACACCAACCATCTTATTTCGTCATTTTCTAGTTCATCTCCTTCTCAAGCTACTTCAAGTTGTCACTCCACCTTGCTACAGGTATATTCTACGGCCTATGCGAAGTAAGCATATGCTAAACTCACCACTGCTAATTATACCAAGTACAGTATGTATTTTTCCGACCCCACAAACTTATAGGCATAGTAAGCAATAATTTGCAAACTGTTTAGATGCGTAATTAATGTAATAGGCATCGCCGCAGACATCTATTAGGGTGGTTGAGCCAATTATGTCTTAAGCCATCTTATAAGAGTAGTTTTTCATCATTTCCGAACTGTTTAATTTATAGCCGCCAAATTAATATCATAGCCAACGCTCCTGATGTCGATGATGATGGAAGGGGAAATTATGTCTTAAGCTATCTGATAAGCATATTTAGCCATAATTATCGAACTGTTTAAAATACACTCACCAAATGTATATCATAGGCATCACCCCTGACAACGAACAGAGTGATAGTTTCAAGTATACTTTAAACCCTCTTATGAGCATAGTTGGCCACCATTTCCCATCCACCGAAGCTCTAGTCACCAAATTCATAACACTCGTATCACCCCGACGACGAAAATGTCCGTACAGTCAAGTATGCCCTAAGCCCAGTTATAAGCATAGCTGGCTGTCATTTCCGACAGGTTTAAGGTATAGTCTTCACATTCATAAAATAGGAATCACGTCTGTTGACGAATAGGGTAGTAGAGTGATGTACGCCCTAAGCCCTCGAATTAGTATAGTTGGCCACCATTTCCGAAATGTTTCAGATATAGCTACCAAATTCATATCACAGTCATCACTCCGACAACGATCGGGGTGGCTAGGATAATTATGCCAAAAGCTCTCTTATAAGCAAAGTTGACCAACATTTCCCGACTGAGCCACCAGGATATAGGTGCCAGTATAGGTCTAAATAATGTATATATAAAAATACCTGTTAACTTATACGACATTCATGTTGACAAGGCACTGAAAATGCATAATTTTATAAATAAGATGTCAACTTTAAAACTTACAGACAAAAGTGTATCGATCTATCTGTTTATGGATTCGCATTTTCAAAAATAATTTGATTATGATTTAACATCCATAAGTTATACAAAAAAAAGAAATCTTTAGATAAAGTTATGCATTTAATGTAATATATTTCAGTTCACCGTTAAAAACAAGAAAAAAAATTATGCCAATCAATGTGTCTAAGGATTCGTATTTCCATGACGGATTTGCAGTATAAGATGCCACAACCATACATTATAAAAATCATAATATTATCAATTAAGTAATGTATTTAAATAAATATATTTTTACTTAAATTAAAATTAGTGTATAGAGCAGCATGTGTATGGATTCATATTTTCAAAAGTGAATTTGAAAATTAAGTCAGAACACGAGATTATGAGGCACGATTTCAAATTTATAAGCATATAATTGTGTACGTAAATATACCAAGTGTTATATATTTTCGGGCTCGTGTTTTCGAGTCGAATGATAATATGACGCCATAAAAGTTTATTTTCCGCATGTATACGATATCACATTGACTTAAATAGACATTGGGTTTCATCTTAGATTGTTTAAACAATTACGTTACGATCCTGAGCCACGAATACAGGACAGCAGCTGCCTTTCCTCAGAAAGTGTTTTAATGGCATTATACCTATATCAGACAGCTACGAACTTAGAGGCACAGTTGGACATCATTTAACGACTACCGGAGTTAGGCACATAGAATTTGGAACGTATCAGACCAATGCAAGTCTATCCGAGTTGAAAAAATTTTCAACCCTCGAAGTATTCCAACATAACGTCACAACCTATTTTTACGTAGGTATTTACAAATAAAAGTTACGAATGTAATGTTATATATACATTTTTTAAGTTTTTAAAAAAATTGGAATGCGCAAATATATAGTATGATATATGTAAAGACGCTTATTATAAAGGTAATTTCGAATGCAACATCGCAATAACTGATTACACATAATTTATAAAAAAAACATGAAAACGCATGTATATCGTATGCTATACATACATACGCTTTTGATGATGACACAACAATTGACTACGGATAATTGTATCAATAAAAATTAAACATGTAATTTAATTTATTGTTTTAAAACTTGAAAAAGTAAATACATTGAAGGGGGATACAAATATTCAGTCCGAATATGTGAAAACGTGTCTATAGATAAGAACAAGCCAGATAATAGGGCAGTAAGATACAAGTTGGATGACATGAAACAATTGTAGAAGTGAAATTGCACAGTCAGATCTTGTTACAAACAATGGACACATGAAGGAGTCCGTAGGCCGCTAACCAGTTCTGAGCGATCTCAACGGACCGCCAGGAGTGGGGACCACTTGATTGTCGCAGGCACGACCAGAGCCAGTGACTTTCTTGTCTACTGTCCACGACATAAGGCTGCTTCACTCAAGCTGATGTGGTAACATCAACACTTTTTATTATACCATGTTCTGCCCGACATTGAATTTTATAAAGGAATTGGTGCGTTACTACTATTAAAAAGTAATTATGAGCAGTATTTACAAGCAGCTCGATTCTAAAATACATGAAATTAGTCGTTTTACCTCAAATAATGTCTCAAGCATAGAATGCTCATGTCAGGACCACCNGATTCTAAAATACATGAAATTAGTCGTTTTACCTCAAATAATGTCTCAAGCATAGAATGCTCATGTCAGGACCACCAATTTGGCATAGTTGGTCGTCTTTCAGCAACCGTTGGAGTTTGATACATGCTTAAAGTATACAATATCAGATCAATCCGAAGCCCAACCAATGTTATATTATTTCATTATGCATTTAGTCCTTTTATAAGCAATGTTACCCGTAATTTAGACACTTATTGAGACGGAAACATCAAATTCACACTATAGTCAACACTCACGACCTAAAACATACTGCTATGTTTCACTATACATTTAGCATTTTATAATCATAACTGGCAGCCATTTTCGACGCATTTACGTAAGGGGCACAAGTGTTCAGGACTGATTAGTATATAACATACAAACTACGTTAGATACCGTATTGAATTTTACATTCTTTATCATGCATTTATATTGCGTTCATATTTTATAACATTTAACCTTGAAATGTTNACCGTATTGAATTTTACATTCTTTATCATGCATTTATATTGCGTTCATATTTTATAACATTTAACCTTGAAATGTTATCATCGTCTCGAATATAACCAACTTCATTGCAACATATACTGTATAAAACATCTTGAAAATTCATTTCTTAACTTGTTTAAAAAAATTACGAATATTTAATTGTTTNCAACATATACTGTATAAAACATCTTGAAAATTCATTTCTTAACTTGTTTAAAAAAATTACGAATATTTAATTGTTTATTTACGTGCGATGATTAGCGTGCAGGTAGTAATTTGAGACAGTAAAGAAGTACTTGTTAGATTCCTTATATTGCTAAACTTATACATTAAAAAGCGTACACCATATCCAGGTAATTATTTCAAACAAATGTGATCGCATCACTTAAAAAAATGCGAGAATTTAATACAGATTATCAAAAAATAACCTTTTACACAGTCGGGGATCAAACATCCTTCATGCTATAGTACAAAGCGCTGCAATCAATTGTTTCCCCCCACTTCGCACATATGATAGTTACAAGCATAGTGCATAAATGAACATAAATGGTTTGTGAATTAATACTGTGTACCAAGGCAAAAAATTAGATGGGGATAAATTTGTGTGTCACATCACCTCAGCATACGCTAAATGCAGTCCTTCTATTCTTGAGACGGTTAATTTAAATACTCGTAAATTACTCACAGGTTATTCAAGAAGCAGAAGCAGAACACTTCAGCTCTCCTCAGCACAGGTCCAACAACTGATTGATGGTAAGGTCGTTATTTTACTCGCTCGAGCGTTATTTTACTTCCAGCACGATCAAATCTTATTACTTTTTCAATAGTACCAAGCATTAGCCACAAAGTAGATAAGTGCACAGAAACTAAATGTGGCGGTGGCTTTTATGTGAGTGNAGTACCAAGCATTAGCCACAAAGTAGATAAGTGCACAGAAACTAAATGTGGCGGTGGCTTTTATGTGAGTGAACCCATTCGCCGATTGGCTTTGTAGAGCTCTGTACTGGTCCACGTGAGAGATTGGCTACCACGTGCTGCGAATGAATCCCTTCTTGTTGGTCTGCCACTTGGTGACTAAGTTACCAGGCGCTGATTGGCGAACGACGTTCCGGCATGCCACAAGTCAGTGGCGTAATTTTTCTGACTTGTACAACTGGAATTAAATATATACGAAGCCGTACTGTTAGGTTTGTAAAAGCATTACGTACCACCACATAATGGAAAGAACTTATTTCTTCCATTGAGAGGACGTTGTGAGAATGAAGACATGCTGTTCTAGGGATCATAAAATGTTATCGGTTATCGTAAGATATGGGAAGCTTAAATCATTTGTAGCACTCGACAAAGATGTCGAGCTTGCATACCTGCATAAATAATTCCTTTTCGCTTATGCAAGACATGAATTTAAATCGGTCTGAAAACACTTACCTAACTATCTGTAACAGGAAGAAGAGATTCTTGGCTGTCTCACATCTAGAGTGTTTTCATGGTAGTGCTACGGTTACAGACACACTACATTCCAGGAGCTAGTGTAAGACACATAGGGAGATAGAGCAGCAGCATCATAAAGAAATAAAAGGCACCTCCAATGCTGAAAGACGAATGACAATAAAGAAGGTGAGTGGTCGAATGCTCAACTTCACAGAATATACATCGATCGACCTGCTCAGACTACATTTTATAGTCCAGCGATCATGATGTTGTTTGCAGCATATAACAAAAAATCATCTACTGAGGCAACCCGAGACAGGCAATGCCAACTGTCATCTAGCGTGAATAGTATGGGGAATAGTGTGGGGAAAGGAAGATATTTAAGACTACATCAATCTACCGCGATCGCGTGTGCTGTTACAGTATGAAGATGGACTCGATGGCTTAAGACTTACCAACTGTAACACTGACTTCATCGTCAACAGCAAGAGACCTCGGAGATTCACTACATACATCAAGGAAAAAATGTTACTACTGCGGAAATACTTTTAGTAAAAGCTGTTATGTAAGTGGAAATGAAAGTAGCCATTTCATGTTCAGCGTGGCATAAAAGTATTAACACTGCGATAACTGTTATGCGGTGTTTGCCTGCAGAGATAACCTGTACAGGCATAGCAAGAAGTGCCACGTCAATGTTTAAAGTATACAAGTAACTTCTGTGTTATCCTTTTAGTTTTATTCCGGCTTATATTGAGTTGTTCGGAAGAAACGATTCAGGCTAATCTAAGGCACATGTACATCAAAGATGTTAATTATTTTAGCATCAAATAAACATATTTTCTGATGGTCGTGCGCAGTGCCTTGATACGTGCAAATACCTGTAATACGTGGTTATATAAGAACTTTAAATATTTGTATGTACGTGCATAGTATAGACATTGGCATTAATTCATGTGAAAATTAAAATGTCTTTTCGAAAAGAAATATGAGAATATTGTCGATTTTTTCCGGCGAATAAGTGTTATGTGATTCAAAGTGGAAAGAATCTATGAGACTTTTATATGAGCTGTATTAATTANTTTTTCCGGCGAATAAGTGTTATGTGATTCAAAGTGGAAAGAATCTATGAGACTTTTATATGAGCTGTATTAATTACTACGAGATACTTCGAAAGCAACTACAAAAAAACTACTTTCCTCCTAGTTACAGGTGGTAGATTTCAATATGTATATACAGGTGGCTGCACAACCTCGGTAAAAGATAAATAGTTATTATTTCTGGGCAGGAATAATTATGACAGTAGTCTGGTTGTATGATTTATTATCTGCTTGAAGGTGATGCAGGCCACTGATGGTGTGAAATCGAATACTTAGCGTATGCCTATAAGCACGGCTTATTCGATTATCCTTCCATAAGTTGGTAAAACAGAGTTGCTGTTTTGGCAAGACTTTTAAGAGGTAACAGAATATGTGTAAAGAGTACAAGTACGAAAGTACTGCCCTTCGAACTGCTGTAATATAATTTTTGGGGTACACCATTTATTCGAAGCGATAATTTTGAATTTGCAATTACAATATATGTAAAGGTTGTGTTATATGGTCGTTATGGTATGGATTTAATTATTTTGTAGGTATGGTGGATGGTAGGTCGTTAGTGTTATTGGTAGAAACTGTCTCATAACACGGTCGTGTCTGTTGTTTTTGTGTATGATTTTTTCATATTATATGATGATATGGTTGACCAGTTTTTTATTTTACTTTTTTCGCAGGAATGTCTGGTTGGTTTGTTCTAAAAGTATGGCCAGAGGGTACTGTCAGATGTAATTTNTTATTCGAAGCGATAATTTTGAATTTGCAATTACAATATATGTAAAGGTTGTGTTATATGGTCGTTATGGTATGGTTTTAATTATTTTGTAGGTATGGTGGATGGTAGGTCGTTAGTGTTATTGGTAGAAACTGTCTCATAACACGGTCGTGTCTGTTGTTTTTGTGTATGATTTTTTCATATTATATGATGATATGGTTGACCAGTTTTTGATTTTACTTTTTTCGCAGGAATGTCTGGTTGGTTTGTTCTAAAAGTATGGCCAGAGGGTACTGTCAGATGTAATTTTTTTTTGTATGTTCCGATAGTATTGTAAGTCGGAATTATTGGTTGAAATATTTTTGTACTATTTTTGATATGCTGATTAACTCCAGCAATCAACTAACAAATGCAATTATATCTTATCTAGTACAAAATAATAGTTGCAACGGCGAGCACACGGAGTTTCCTTCGTTGGGCCAGTAGCCCATTGACGACGACTCGATATGTCTCAATAAAGACATTTAGCACTGTCTTGATTAACACGGCCCTTCCTCTACTTGTAAAACGTAATTTTTAAATGGCAATACGGTAAAATTACGGGTATGCGCCATGCTTTCAATGAATGTTAGTGAATAATGAAACAAAGTTAATATTTGACTTATAATTTTGTTTCAGTAAAAAACAATATAATAATAACTACTATGTGTAATTCTTACCTTCGCTTACACGTACCTAACAAATGCATGGAACAGCTCGTGACAACGATGGCGCTTCATGCTTTCAAGTAGTTCCCATTACAATCAACGGAGCGCGCCACATGCTTATCCGTGTGCAGTTACGGAGGATGCCCAACGAAGGAGCCCGCGCACAGATACCAACCATCTCCTAATCACTAGGACAATAGTTATAAAAACTGCCATGTAAAGGAGTCGCATGTTACGTTAACCACTCCAAAGTCTACATGAATTTGTAGTGATGGATTTTGGAAGTGACATAATTTCCTGATAAAAAATTGTTAGGAATGGTGCTTCCTTTCATATTCACAACAAACTTTGTTTAACCAGCACATTATAAACAGCAGATGACAAACTAGTTGCAGTCAATCGCAAATCAAAACATCAGTGCATGGTTGCCAAATTTGTCTCAACCAGCACTTTGCGAAACAGCATTTATTTTGCCTGGAAATATGTGTTGAATAACAGTATGATACAAAACAATGATTAAAGCTTCTGTTTAAATTTACCTCTTGGTCAGGTAATTACTACTAAGAACTGAGGATGTGAAATCGGTCCTTACTGAAGCCGACCGAGATAGATCCACTAATCTTCCGAATGCTACGAAATTACCTATATTCTGAACACAATCATAAGCAACAAATTGTATATAATGCGTAACGTATTGTATAATCCTTTCACGGTTACTTCCGACATTTCTGAAGACCTGTTAAAGTTCTACTTCCAGGATAGACCTCCGCCTCCTGCAAACTAAGCTTAACAAAGTATAGATAATTACACCATAAGGAAAACGCACCGCATTTGTGCGCTCTCAGTTTTAATAATGTTTTGCATAACAACTATTTGTTACAAGGCATTGCCAACACACCTTTATCTCTCTGTTTTATTCGTATGTTTTCAAAAACGAAATATAATAATTTATAGATTAAATATACGTAAATGTTCAATTTTACCAAAAAATAGTGTATTTTTATGGTAACACAAGTATAAAACGCTTGAAATACATGACACATTTATAAATCAATTAAACACATTAGACATGGCTAGATTTTTCAAAAATTTGACTCAAAAAATCTGTAAAACCGTTAATAAATTATAATCGCCCACTTCTTTTGTATCAGTTCCTTTGGCTTATTTATGAATGCGTCTCAGAAATTATTGAAATTTATTATTGAAATATTGATGTTTTGTTAACATTTTTTTGACTATTTAGATAAACGATACGAGAATGTAAATTTTATGGTGAATATTGCATGTTAAAATATTATCACGGAACGAAAACTCAAAAACTCCCATGTGGTTCCAGACCGCGATGAAATTTCGTTTTTATCTTGAAGATGTCACAAGCCTCTGAAAGAGTGAGCAAGCAAATAACATGTTTTCGCCAAGAGTAATCTCACTGCCATGTCATTATCACTCAGCAAGATTGCGCCTATATATTCTCAACCTAGCTGCTCAGAAATCACTTGTCACGAGACGAGTATTCCATTCTCTGGAACACACGTAAGTAAAGACATCTCCTTTTTACGTAAGAAATGAGCGTTCATTAGAGCGGTAGATAAAAATTTGGTGAGACGATCTCGTACCACTCTCAAGAAAATTCCTTTTTGTATTTTGTAGTAAGTTGTAAATCCTCAGATTAAAGTTTGTTCTTAGCTGTTATTAAACTATGATCTAAAATTTTTTATTTTTTAAAGTGCCTTTTAGTTAGCTTAATTTGTATAATTATGGAAGAGAGTGTTTATTAAAGATGCTATAAAATCGTAACGACTTTCCTCTTCTCTATGTGCTAATTATTGGAGCTCATATTTAAGACTTCCATGACCACCCAGTGGTCGATTCAGTACCGTTTTGAACCAGTGTTCCTAATTCGTACACTTAAAAAAATTCTTAAAAATTTAATTTGTATTTTATGAGTAACTTCTATGTTGTAAAAATGATTGAACGTAAAGTTCATACATAAATAATATTTAAATCGATAAGGAAATGTNTTGAACGTAAAGTTCATACATAAATAATATTTAAATCGATAAGGAAATGTGCAATGTTATCAGCACAATTATAATGTGTTAATAGATAATCAGAAGGTCCTCGTAGAAAATAAATTACATTTTCGAAAATCCTTTGAAAGTTTTATTTGGAATCGTGAAGGAAAACCGAAGAATATCGTTGACACAATTGTAATCGTAATAAATTATTCTGCCAAGCGGAACTGACGCCCCACCATGATGAGAGTTTTAATGTTTATAGGCTNAAGTAGTAAATTGGCCCTTCAGACACCAGTATAAACACTTTCTACCAAGCGACAGTTTTGGTGCTTGTCAAGGCAATAACGTACAAAATGTACAATAAATTTATACGAGGAAATCTTAAGTTAGTATAGCAACAAAAGTCTGCAATNAGGCAATAACGTACAAAATGTACAATAAATTTATACGAGGAAATCTTAAGTTAGTATAGCAACAAAAGTCTGCAATTAAATTTTTGCTCACTTCATGTTTTATTCATAAAGTCTTTACTCAGAATCGTAGGATTTTTAAAGCTTTAAAATGTTTTCATTATTTTCGTGTTTATACTCGTAGTAAACAAGATTTTCGGAATTATTCAAACTCATCTCCTTTAGTGTAGATATACAATATTTACCGAAATTTTTCCACGCTCATTTACTAAAAGTCGTTTTTGAGCCAGTGGTTTGCATTATGGATATATCATTTACTGTTAGTTAAAAGCCGCCAAAGCTTAGATACACCTAAAGAAAGCCGAAATGAAGTGGCAGTGATTGAACGACTATTGAAATGGAAAATTTAAGGTAACCCCAGAAATAATCCATCGTGAACACTGTTTTTAAAGTGCGCAGGACTGTTTTACAAGTACTCTTACAACTAACCAGCTTGGCTGCCGTAAACACGGTAAATAATAAAGTTGAGCCAAACTATAATTTTGTTTGGAGTGAATATGCATTTGGTTAGCTGGAACGGTCTGCTATGTCTATTAATACATAATTTGTAGCGAAACAATATCAATTTGTTCTAGTACTGGCAGTTATTCGGTTGGCTACAGCCTGAATGATCATTTTATTGCCTTCGTACGAAAATACGACTCGAGAGNAGTACTGGCAGTTATTCGGTTGGCTACAGCCTGAATGATCATTTTATTGCCTTCGTACGAAAATACGACTCGAGAATTCGTTTGTAGTTTTTGAGACAAACAGGAAATTATTATTGTTTGTTTTATAGTGCATTTATTGATGGTTAATAATTGTATTAACAATTCCAATGAAACAAGTCCAACAATAAAATAAAAAAAGTAAATCTATGAAAATTTAAAACATTTATTTATTCACGTGCCCTAGATTATACTATTTTTTGTGTTTAAACATGCCCACTTCGTCAGGAGACATTTTAGCCGAGGCTGGTAACGCGTCGCGTTTGGGCACTAAATCTCTGCCTTCGAAATACGCTTGTACTTTCACTTGTTTTATAATAACCGAACTATTTAATGTTACTAGAGTCACTACACCTACCAAATATTGCCTGATT
>NQII01001729.1:160834-281592 GCA_002778355.1 Clitarchus hookeri
GGGGGGGGAAAGGCAAAATATTTTTAAGTTTCTGCAACAAAATATTTGATTGCACCTATACAAACAGTTTTGTGCCAAATATCTTGTTTTATTGAGAAAAAAAACCCTTTTTCTCGGTGTATGTTTAAAACAATGATTTTCATTATGAAAAACTGGCGCTGAGTAATTTTTGATTAATATTACGCCTTTTTAAAATATATAAAGTACCACTACATAGCTTGCCAAAGAAAACCTTTCATATATAAAAAAGTATTATTAAATGTGTCTCAATTACTCAGTTCGTATTTCGATCAAGGTGATAATTGTGGAGTGAAATTGAAACAGTTGCTAATTATCTGAAATTCCACTTAGACACTGTTCATACAGGTTTAACGTAACAGTGATCTTGATTTTAACCATTTGTCGAAAGAGTACAATACGTTGATTTCAGGCAGAGAAAAATAGGTTCAAAACGAGATCAAATACAAACATATTCACAGGCTGTAAAAAATTTCCAAAAAAATAAAAACACTTACTTTCCAAATTTTTACGTTTCGAAATGTCTTTGTGGCAATTACTTTATGAAATTCTAAATATATTAAACATAATAATTTATGTTTGCAATTAATTTATGTTTGCCATTTTCAATTCTTTATGTTTGTATATACCCTGCAATTCTGGTTACGTTCAGTCTGTCTAAAAGAATACTTACATTTTATAGATATATCGAACAAAAATGTTTAAACCTTAACTAAAAGGGTAGACTATATAAAAATTAGATGTTTGTGTTCAAATCCTTGTATTTGATTCGAGACGAGTGCAAATTTATGCCCTGATTGTTTACTCTCACAAAGCAACCGCAATTTGATACACTAGCTCCTTAGGATAATGCAGTTATTACCTGCATAACAGAATCAGTAAAGCAATGCTGGGGCAGTTATTACCTGCATAACAGAATCAGTAAAGCAATGCTGGGATTGAGGTTTTTTTCCTAAAACAAAACAACTTGACCAATTTCGATGAAACCGTAAAAGTAACATATTTACTTGTGTATTACAGAGCATTTCTATATGACCATGCTACTACACAACGCCCATAGCATCAGGCAATTGGAGGAAACGAAACATCACAGATCATTACGAAGTTCATGANTATATGACCATGCTACTACACAACGCCCATAGCATCAGGCAATTGGAGGAAACGAAACATCACAGATCATTACGAATTTCATAATTAACTCTTTCTATATGAATATCATAAAATAGGCTACTGCCCACCCTTGCAATAAGGTCCTGTGAAGATAAAAAAACAATAAAATATAACAAAATAATTCCTGACCTTACGTAAATACTTCGCATAATACTGCATCCACCTTGTTCATGTATATTGCTGCACTTCGAAAGTTCCTGTAAATTCGCCATGGACGTCCTTCTCGTATAGTGCCTTCATGGCATGATGCACACTAATGTTGCGTAAGTTAAAGGTTCATATAGTCCATTCGCGGTTACTGCCTACGTTTCTGAAGGCTTGCTCAAGTTCTACTTTCAAGATATTCTTCCACCTCATGCAAAGCAAGCGTAACTAAGTCTAGAAAATTACACCAACGGGAAGCGCACCGCTTTCCTGCGCAGTCATTTTAATAATATTTTACGTAAGAGCTATTTCTTACTAGGCCTTACCAACACATCAATTTTCTCACTGTTTTTGTTCATATTAAATATGATATAAATATTTTANTTTAATAATATTTTACGTAAGAGCTATTTCTTACTAGGCCTTACCAACACATCAATTTTCTCACTGTTTTTGTTCATATTAAATATGATATAAATATTTTAATGTACAAGTAAATTATAATTAATTGTTTAAGTTAACCAAAATGGAAATACGTTTACGTTTACAAACGTATAAAAGATTTATAATACCTGATATATTTAGGAAAGAACCAAGCACGTTATAAAGGATAATTATTATGTATATTTTACGCAGGAGTCACCTTTCTCATCTCTGATCAGTCCTTTTCCTTCAGTTCTGTGAGACTGTATAGGCGAACATTGGCAAGCTCGTGGGCCTGCTTTTATAATACTGGTTACGAGATGCGCAAGCTACGTATTTAATATGCGTATATGTTGGATATCGCACGACGATCGTTGGTGCTTATAGGCTATTCATGGCAAAGTGAGCTCATTTGGAAGCCCTCGCATTTGGAATAAAAGTCAATAAATATATTTTATGTTAGCCTTAGACGTTAACGTCCGAGTTTGGTGAAATCTACACACTGTGTTTATTACTTATACGGCAATATTTATTTTAAAAAGTAATTAATCGATATAACATGGCTGAAATAAAAANACACTGTGTTTATTACTTATACGGCAATATTTATTTTAAAAAGTAATTAATCGATATAACATGGCTGAAATAAAATAGTAACTATGGTCTCAAAAGTGCTCACTTCACGGTGAACAGCCTATAATGCTATACGCAGATATAATGTGGAATAGAGATATTTAAGTTTTATTTACCTTTCGCAAAAATACAGTACGTCGTGTCATGAAGACGCTGTATGAAGGGGAGATACACAAAGCTTCTCCATATGCAGCAACACACGAATGCTAGCCTTGCTCCAACCACTCAGCAATAACTAACTAATCAAATCCACTTAATTCACAAGTGTAGGATTACTGCACATTGAAACTTTGCACCTGCATTGGGTTTGGCACAGAAAAGTACCTTGAAAATATCATTTATGATAGCATTGGTATTTTTTTCAGAAAAATAANACACTGTGTTTATTACTTATACGGCAATATTTATTTTAAAAAGTAATTAATCGATATAACATGGCTGAAATAAAAAAGTAACTATGGTCTCAAAAGTGCTCACTTCACGGTGAACAGCCTATAATGCTATACGCAGATATAATGTGGAATAGAGATATTTAAGTTTTATTTACCTTTCGCAAAAATACAGTACGTCGTGTCATGAAGACGCTGTATGAAGAGGAGATACACAAATGTTCTCCATATGCAGCAACACACGAATGCTAGCCTGGCTCCAACCACTTAGCAATAACTAACTAATCAAATCCACTTAATTCACAAGTGTAGGATTACTGCACATTGAAACTTTGCACATGCATTGGGTTTGGCACAGAAAAGTACCTTGAAAATATCATTTATGATAGCATTGGTATTTTTTTCAGAAAAATAACACCATGTCAGTCGACTTGTACTACATTGCCACTAGTTCTCCGTGTCGAGCTGTCATGCTAGGAGCCAAGGCGGTCGGCGTGACTCTCAACCTGAAAGCGACAGATCTTTTTGGAGGCGAACATCTGAAGCCTGAGTTCCTCAAGGTAATGACGTCATGAGTTGGTTCTTTACAAGCACAGGATGGTCGGGTGTGTCAACATTATATTTTGTTACATCTAATCTGAAGTACAATTTAAGCCATCTAATTTTCTCGTTTATCTGGTAAGATATTCTAGTTATTATTAAAAAGGATTTGGGTTTTATTAAATCCATTATTTAAGTAACACATGTGATCAGTATCTCTAGTAATTATAGAGTAGTTTAAATTATGACACTTACTTTGACTACCATGAATCCTTTCTAAAAAAATATATTAAAAGGTTGAACTGTGGTCTAATCTCATGTAATACACCAAATCGCACAGATACCCCATAGGGATAAAAAAAATTTTTATTTATCTAGTTTGGTGATATTAAACTATCAGAAATGTTTCTTATTATAATTTAACTAGAATATTCTTTACAGAGGTTTAAAACCTCATTAGTTGCCAACGCTTAACTGTGGTTAAAACCTGTAATATGGTCCGTTCAAACGAAAAAATTTCCTAAAATATTAACTTTGACCTTTGATGATAATTGGATTTTATCGTTATATTTATTTCATTCTCATGTACATTTTTCAGTGCCTAAAAGTAGACGTATGAGATTTAAGAGGTAAATTATTATAATCGAAGGTTATCACTTATTCTTAAAAAATTAATCTGACCATTCTTGCCTAACTTTACCTACTCCCCAAGTTTTTTTCAGCTAATATTTTCATATATTACAATAATATCCAAAACAAATGTATACATTTTTAAAATTTGTTTGGATTGTTTTTATAGAGGTAATTCTCTCTGTATTACGTTATTTTTTTCCTAATGCTTTTATTATAAGTGTTGTTATATATTGCTTGAAGACCACAGAGGCGCGTATCAGAGTTTGTAATTGTTTGAGGTCTTAATAAAAATTAAGAAATGATAATGATTATTAATTTTTTCACGGAGCTACTATTTAAAACTTTAAACTATATACTTTCACTTGGGGTGCCTGGCTGAGTGGTTAGCCTTCCCGCCTACCACCAAGGCGAACCGGGTTCAATTTCCGGATATTCGCAATTTGCAAAGAATTCATGAATTTTAGTTTCTATCTCTATCTCAGGCATTTGTACACTTTGTAAAATAATTGACTTTTTTAAATTTTAATTGTTACATGTGTATATAAATTCTTTAATTATTCAAGTGCCTGACGATGCCGCTGGTCGGAGGGTTTTCTCGATGATCTCCCGTTTCCCTCTCCCTTGCATTCCGGCACTTCTCTTTTATCATTTGATTTCACTCTCACCGGCTCGCAAGACCTCGTGGTAAATAGCCACCAAAATCTCTCAACTCAATTCTATCTCCAGTCATACTCTTGTTACTCTCAGTGACCGCAATATTAACATATATCTCAAATCTAATTAAAGTAATTATCAATTTCTCTATATGCTTTAATTAATTTAATTTAAAACTCATTATTGACACATATTCACTCTGTCTATTGCCATCGTTCCAATTTTGTTAAACTCACGCATCCAGACCAATAGCCTCGCCCGTCACTCTCACTCTCCACTGTAACGATGCTCGCAGTCCGCTAACTTCACTCCCGCTGGTCACTCTTGCCGCCAATCGACAATCTGTTGGCCGTCACTTCACTGTCCTTGCACATATGTCGCTAATGGTCGCACAGTCGTTGAGCATTCAACGGTCGGTTCGAAAGCCCGTCGCGGATTAGTGTTCTCGCTGGCACGACCTAGAAGTTTTCACGCTCGCCGCATCTCGTTGAGGGAGGTAAAGGCGTTGACCAGCATATTCTTTCAAAGACAACCCCAGAAATTCAATACGCTGTTGGTCTGGGGTGCACGATTCGCGATAGGCTTATCACGGCTCCACGCGACGGCTTGCCTTTGTAAATCACCGCCAGCTTTACACATAAATACTCTGTTCTGATCTCCACACTCTCCTTCGCTCACGTGGGATGGGGCTATGGATGCGATGCAGACTTGTAGCACGTAACAATATCATTGCAGTCGTCATTTTTATGGCCGATTTCAAAATAACCATAAAAAATTACACGTTAGCTGAACACATCATACATATGTATAAGCCAGAATTTAAGTAGTGCTTCTATTCGTTCCGTTCCTCAACATACTACTTCCTTCATTTAGGAAACTGGCAGTCTGCTATGTGCCAATAATGATATATCTGACAACCATGCATTGATGTCCCATATCCCACGTAGATCCAAACGACATAAAGACGGATGAATTTATTATTTGTGACTAAGTTACTGAGGAGTGAGGAGCTACCCTTTTGAAAGATGTCTTTTGTTAATTAACACCAATCGTGAATGTACGATCCTTGAGACTGTGCGCTCACTAACTACTATATAATTGATCCAGAAGTTAGTGTAATGCGTTATTACGTTTTGTAACTTAATGTGGATAACACCAAAAAATAGAGGATTCTTGAGTAATGTCCGTATGATTTCTGATAAATATTGTCTTTTAGTCTTTGAATTCCATGACGTAATTTCACGCGACTTACATGAATACTGTAACAATGGTTAGCGCAAGCACTGATTTCATTACAAGAAGATAAATTGACTAACCTTAACAAAAAATGTATATTAAATTCTACTTTTTTTTCTGTCCGAACAATTACAACAAAAATAAACAGAAAAAATTGTCTCGAATGTAAAAATTAAGAAATTATCAGGATTATAATATGAACTTTCAATTGCATGTACTTTTTAAGGATTTTATTAAATTGGTTTCTAATTTAAAGATGAACCCTCAACACACAGTTCCTACTCTAAATGATAACGGATTCACTCTTAGTGAAAGGTAAGTATACCGACCAAACATACAAAAATTTACGTTAATTTGTTTAATTGTTATCATAATTACTTACCTACTTGCTGATTACAAAAATGTTTTTCAGCCGAGCCATACTGGGATATTTAGTTGATCAATATGCCAAAAACGACTCCTTGAACCCAAAGGATCCCAAAAAGAGAGCCAAGGTCAACCAGAGATTGGACTTCGATCTCGGCACCCTATATAAAAATGTATTAGACTATTACGTAAGTATACGGATATTAACTCTAAATAAATTATAAAATTTGTGTACTAAGGAGAGTTGCAATGTTAACTTAAATGTCATAAATAAATCGGATACGTAAGTGTACAATAATACGTAATTTTTGGCAACCGACATTCTATGTCTTTACAAATTAAATATTTTATGAGTGATATTTCAATAAACAGAATAAATAATAACCTTTAATAACATGTCAGCTGCTTGAATGTAGCGACATATTTTGTTCCCAATTATTTCTCCATCGTCAAATATTTATATAATTACTTACTTACATATAAGTGGGAAGGGTGGGAATAATGACTGGGATTGTAACTGCCCATAACAGAATTTTCCCGGTAATTGCTGCGATCGGTCGGGAACTGGAATAAACCTGACTATAACCTCTAACGCCACTAGGTATATTTGGCGTTGTTCATAAGCTTAGTTTTGCTTTAAGAAGGATAGTTACCGCCATTTCCTGTACCTGTTGAAACCGATGATACAGAATTGTATCTGTTGCGTAGTATGTGATACATTCTGTACCATATTCAGCAATTCCCAAGTACCGCGCTGCTATTCGCCAGTCTCTGGTCTGTCCTTCACCTTGTCCGTGCATGTTATCTGGCACGCGTGTTATCAGGGAACACATGTTGAAGACGTGTTTCGGTATTGGTGTATTGTACTGTTTATGTTCCCGTGAAATAATGTATGTATAAGAACAAGAGCAGCGAAAAAGTCTTCATCCGTGCGACATCTTTTCGCAGAGGCCAATGAACTTGCTATATATAAATTGTGTAAATGAAAATTAAGTGACAAGACATCCTCTTCTAATAAAGAAAAAGCGAATCACTTTGCAGTTGATAATCTAAACCCGGAATTTAAATTTTTATTTAGCTGCATCTATATTTTAAATGTAATTAAAATTGTATGTAAAATGGAACAGCAGATATCAACGGGTGCAATACACTCGCGAACGGTAAGTTGTTGTTGAGAGAGTTAGGCGGCTATTAACAACGAGGTCTTAAGAGCAAATGAATGTGAAATGAGGTGAAAATGGAGCAACGCAGGCATTTATGGGCGTGGGAACCGGGAGAACCCGAGAAAACCTGCCGACCAGCGGCATCGTCCGGCACGATTCCCACTTGCAGAAACCCGGCAGTGACCCAGCCAGGAATTTAACCCGGTTCACCTTGGTATCACTCTCCTTATTGCTATTCGAATTTTCGATGCGTCCAGAGCGCAGTACCATATCTAAGAAAAAGGCATACGCAGTGGGTATAAGTAGATGAAAGTTACATTGATTGTTCCATAAAACTTGAAGGTTGTGTTTGTTTGAATATGTATATATTTAATCAAAAAACAGGAATATTTAAGCCTGTATATGTGTTAAAATTTCTTAAATTATTGGATTAAATTGGGAATTTAAATGCTTGTTTGACGAATTTTGGAATTAAATTAGATCACATTTTATTGTGTGCGATATTTTTCAACAAAGTAGAAATGTAACTGATACGGTTCTGCACTGAGTAGTTACAACAGTAATTGCAGAGTTTATTAAGAAATACATGTTTAATTGACATGTGCGGATCGGTTAATATAAAGAATGGTATCTGTTCGTGGAAACAACTATTCTTGTTACTTTTTACTCAGCTACTATTAAAATTTTTGATGCAGTTGTTATATCATGGAAGAAATTCTATTATAAATATTAGTTCATTTTTTAAAGCAAAACTTAAATTATTATAATTTGACAATTCTCAGCGCATGTTGCCAACACTATTTTCTTCGGAAATGTGTTTACGGACATACCATTCCAACATTATACCCGCTACAATAGTTCATATCTCCACCGCTATATGTCTTTCACTTCTAGAATACGCGAACCGCTGTGTGTTGATATTCAGCCATATTACAATATCAAATGAAAAACTTATTTTTCTATCAAAATAGTGTAGGTGTTAACTTTATTTCTTGAGTATATATCTCCTGTTCATGGAATAATAATTACGATCAATTTAAATTTTAATTATACTGGTAAATGTATATGGACTGACGACATGTGTTATATTAGCTGTAAAACAGATACGTAGCTATTATATACTTCTTGTTTGCAGTTACCTCAAATATTTGCTGGAGCTGCCGCCGATCCAGAGAAGTTCAAGAAACTGGAGGATGCTCATGGAATGCTGGACAAGTTCCTCGACGGCCAGGATTGGGTGGCGGGCAGCAACATGACCATTGCCGATATTGCCATCGTAGCGACTGTGGCCACCGCCGTAGTAAGTTTCTGCATAGTGGCAACTTTTGTTTGCGCATAATTGGCCCAATGCCTTATTATTAGGCGAAAGGCAACCAATTTCCGGCAGTTAACCTACTAAATGTATACTATAATTTTTCACTATATCCTCGATTCGCATATCATATACATATTTTAATGTAATTTTTGTTAACAGCGTTCAAGATCTTGGCATTGGAATATATAAATATATACACACATATATATATATGCCAATGCCAAATGCGACAAATATATGCTGGAAATGGACATTTACTTTCAACTCCAAAGTGTATAAATTGTATTTGTAGATTGTAAAAATTATCATATGTTTTCAGGTGATCGGGATTTCGTTGAACAAATTCCCGAACGTTGAAAGATGGTTTGAGAAGTGCAAGAAAACGATCCCGTCGTACGAAGAGCTAAGTCATGAAGGCCTGGAAGCGTTTAAAAATTTTTTTGACAGTGCAGCGAAAAAAAAGTGAAATTTTCCGAATAAATTCGTATCTTCACAAAATGTAATCGATGGTTCTCGTTCCTGCATTACGTTATGTTTCTCTGTGATAGTGCAAATGAAAATATTTTAATTATTTTGTGTTAATTTAGCATGTGAAACATATTTGTTAATAAAATAAAATAAAAATTGCAATTTTTTTAAAAACCACCGTTTTATTTATGAACAACGTGTCAGTTTTCTATCAAGGTAGTCTATTTTTTCCGCTTTAGGACCTCAAATTTTAAAACACACATCACTTTTTTTCGTGACACTTTTCTGTAACCTAGAATATTTTTCAAAATAACATATAAAGAAGTAATGTTGTATTTCGTATTAGTGCTTGACTTTAATCGTTTTTTCTTCAATATACGGCATGTGTATGGCTATCATCATTTAAGCATGCAAGTTGAAACGAATAGCATAACAAATTTCGTTTCAAAGAATAGTGTTCGTTAAACAGCACAACGCATAAGTTATTTTAAGATATGAGAAAAATGTTTTCGTTTTTAATATACGAAGCTGGTTTTTTTCCTGAATTCAAATTACAGTCGTCTTCGATGGAAGTATCGACCAAGAAAACAAGAATTTGCCGATATAACTAAGAGCCTAGTCTTATATTCATAGAAGCAAAATAATTTTGATGATGTTCTTAAAAATATGGCACATAAGCCTTAACATTTTCTTGACAGAGATATATTTATAAATGCAACTTAAAACATAAACCACATTAGTGTGATAGTTACAAATACACACGTGCCAGGACTCGAACACAGATCACATCACACCGTAAGATGGCATGCGACCCACTGCACTACAAAGGTATGTATCAACTTGAATTTTAATGACTAAAATTATTTGCTAGACGGTGTAAACTTACCTGAAATATTTAAGTGGCCTACTAAAGCACTACTTGTGTGCACAATTTGGTAAAAAATAATTGATTGGTTCCCGAAATAGGACTTAAATGATCAATTTCCTCGTATGGCATTATCTTAGAAAAGTTTCATAAAAGACGCTCTATTATGCATATTTGATGCCTCCAATGTACACTGTTATAATACAAACTTTCGTTAAAATTCATTACATTTTTTAATACATTCAAAATTCTAATTTAAATTCATATTATTATATCTATAAAAATTATTCACATGCTTAAAACATGTAAATTAACATAATCTACTGTGACAGTAATTGTGCGGAACCTTTATCAGAACAGGTTGATTGGTCCCCGAGATCTAACACAAAGCTCCAATTTTTAGTGTGGTTCTTTATTTATAAATAGTGGAAAAAATATTATGCATTAGCAGATTAAATTATTGTTATAAATAGTGCCGTATTATATATAAGGTCAGTTAAAATTATTCGTGAAATACGGCAAAATAATCCAAAATGTACACATAGCTCTTATGTTGAAAATATGCGACTAACCCATTAGAAACAAACAAAATTGGATGAAATAAAAAATATAACAGGTTTCCTAAATTTGGTGAGAATCTGTTGATTGTTTCTTGAAAGACTATGAAAACCTTATTTCTATAAAGAACTACACTGACGTGCCAAAAAACACGGTACACCTGCGCAATATCGTGTAGGGGCACCGCGAGCACGCAGAAGTACCGCACGGTGACGTGCCATGAACTCAACTAAAGTCTGACGGTATGCAGGATTAAATTCACACCAAGAATACTGCAGGGCAGTCCACAAATCCATAGGAGTGCGAGGCGGTAAAGAAATCTTCTGAACAGCACGTTGAAAGGCATCCCAGATATGCTCAATAATGTTCATGACTAGTGATTTAGGTGGCCAATGGAAGTGTCTAAAGTCAGAAGACTGTTCCTGGAGCCACTCAGTAGCAACACTCTCGACGTGTGAGGTGTCGCATTGTCCTGCTGGAATTGTCCACGTTCGTCGGAATGCACAATGGACATGAATGGGTGCAGGTGATCGGACAGGATGCTTACGTATCTGTCACCTGTCAGAGACGTATCTAGAAGTATCAGGGGTCCTATTTCACGCCAACTGCACACACCCCGTACCATGACCGAGCCTCCACCAGCTTTAACAGTCCCCTGCTGACATGTAGGGTCCATGAATTCCTGAGGATGCCTCCATAACCGTACACGTCCATCCGCCCGATACAATTGTAAACGAGACTCGTAAGACCAGGCAACGTGATTACCAGTTATCAACAGTCCAATGGCTGTGTTGGCGGTCCCAGGCAAAGGCGTAAATCTTTGTGTCGTGCAGTCAACAACGGTACACGAGTGGGCCTTCGGCTCCTATCAATGATAGTCCGTTGAATAGTACGTACGCGGGCACTTGTTGATGCCCCAGCATTGAAATATGCGTCAATTTGAGAAAGGGTTGCACGTCTGTCACGTTTAATGATTCTCGCCAGTCGTCTTTTGTCCCCATCGTTCACGATCTTTTTCCGGCCACAGCGATGTCGAAGATTTGAAGTTTTACCGGATTCCCGATATTCGCGGTACATTCGTGAAATGGTCGTACGCGAAAATTCAAATTTTATCGCTACCTCGGAGATGCTATGTCCCATCTCTCGTGCGCCGTCTATTACACCACGTTCAAACTCACTTAAATCTTGATAACCTGCCATTATTATAGCAGCAGTAACCGATCAAGCAACTTTGCCAGACGTGTGTTGTTTTATATAGGCGCTGCCGACCGCATCGCGTTACTCTGATTGGTTCCATACCTCTGTTATTAGCATGCGCACTCCTATTCCAGTTTTTTTTCCCTCTCCAGTGGTTTTAGAAAAATTGTGTTATCGTAATAATTATGTATACGTCTATTTCATGCAATGGAACATGAACAATTCGATGTGTTGCCTATAATGCAATAAAACGTATCCGTTCTAAGTTTTTTCAAATTTAATCATGTTATAACACGATAACAGCACTTGGATGTTAAATCCCAGCAAAGAGATAAACTGTGTACCAGCAAAGAGATAAAGTAAACAACAGATAAAACTAGCACTAATTTTAACCTGGGAGAGGTGAATGCGACATAGCACAATAAGTCTAGTGTGCGCTATGTCGCTAAGAATTTTTTTAAGTCTAACACCTTGAAACGTAAAATGAAAACAGCTGAACTGATTTCGGTTACACAAACTTTTATCGACTTTTATGCATTATACACAAGTTCTACAAGACCAAGAATATGAAAATTGCCAGTATATCCAATTAATGTTTAATAAATCCATATTACACCACCAAGTACAAACTCCCATACTCTTTCAAGACTACAAAACGGGTAATAAATAAATACTAGTTACAGCAGTCTTATTAATAACACCTTCATGTACTAGAAATCTCTTCAAACCAATAAGGTCTCGGGGATCTAATTCAGCAAAACTGATAAACGTCGAATTGCCTGAATTATGACTTACACGAAAAAAAAAAACAAAATAACAAAAGCCGACTCCCTGCTTCTCAGTCATACTTTGCAGACCAAATCTATATAAATAACTCATAAGAATATAACACTCTTTGACAATAACTACGTTAGGGCACCACATATCAACTGAAATAGGTTCAGTAGCTCTCATTTTACAATATTGTTTGTGAAAGTTGCAACACCCAGAAAGCATGGCCCGAAAGAATCCAAACTCGGATGTTGTGTAGAAGAGTGAACCAGCAAAAAGTGATAACGATTGCAGAGAGATGGAGTATACGTAGGCCCAGCCGATGAGGGTGAAATGAGGTGAGAATGGAGCAGCGCCGCAACGCATGGGCGGGGGAAACGGGAGATGCCTGAGAAAACCCTCCGACCAGCAGCATCGTTAGACACTTGGAAAATTAAAAAAATTTTATACACGTGTAAATGTTAAAATTTAAAAAAGAAATTTTTTTAGAAAGTGTACAATTTCTTGAGATAGAGATAGAAACTAAAATTNGTAAATGTTAAAATTTAAAAAAGAAATTTTTTTAGAAAGTGTACAATTTCTTGAGATAGAGATAGAAACTAAAATGCATGAACTCCCATATAGTTGCAGCTTATCTAGAATGGCAGAGTATGAGTGGCGCAGGACATGTTGGCGAGTGTCCATTATGGCTACCATGAAGGTACACTTGCGCAGTTCGAGTTTAACGCTTTTCTCCTTTTAAATTATAATCAACTTACTTGCTTCATTAAAAAAAAGTAGGGACTGAAGACATCGGAAAGCAGAATGGGTGCTAATAAGACAGAATCCACAAATTTAAAAGCCAAAATAAGCATAGGTAATATGTATAAGGAAAGCACACAAAAATAGTTTCTGCTGAAGATCACCTTCCCANGTAAATGTTAAAATTTAAAAAAGAAATTTTTTTAGAAAGTGTACAATTTCTTGAGATAGAGATAGAAACTAAAATTCATGAACTCCCATATAGTTGCAGCTTATCTAGAATAGCAGAGTATGAGTGGCGCAGGACATGTTGGCGAGTGTCCATTATGGCTACCATGAAGGTACACTTGCGCAGTTCGAGTTTAACGCTTTTCTCCTTTTAAATTATAATCAACTTACTTGCTTCATTAAAAAAAAGTAGGGACTGAAGACATCGGAAAGCAGAATGGGTGCTAATAAGACAGAATCCACAAATTTAAAAAGCCAAAATAAGCATAGGTAATATGTATAAGGAAAGCACACAAAAATAGTTTCTGCTGAAGATCACCTTCCCANAAAAGCCAAAATAAGCATAGGTAATATGTATAAGGAAAGCACACAAAAATAGTTTCTGCTGAAGATCACCTTCCCAAGTACATCTTTCAGGAACCTATGAAACAGAATTTGAACAGCTGAAGCAGAAGGGGTGACAAATTAATGGCGACCGAGCGAACTACAACAAGAATATGAAAAGCCAAAATACTGACAGTTGAAAAGTAACTAACAGATAGGTATTTTGCATTTTGCCAAGATTCTGGGTTCATTATGTTTTGTCGAAGAGATGCAAGTAGGGAAAAAACACCTATATTTATCCCGATTAGCTTCAGGACAAAAATAATTAATTCAGTATTTCCGAATGTTAAGTAATAAGTTTTTAAGATAGTGCAAATACTACAGCTACACAAAGAAGACACGTGTTTCAGGGGAGCAGTTTCACCTATAGAGTGTCAAGCTGTTACAGTCAAGTAAGTATATAAATATGGAATTTTTAACCAAAATAAAAGTAAATTTTATGTTATTATCCTCTTACTAAATGTTAGTTACAAAATATTTACAGTAAAACGCAGTTCTTTATGTAATCCTACTTAAATAATACAAATACAATGGTGAATATGTTATGTGAGTGTCTAAACTGTTGAACCATTTGAACATTATTACAGGCTATTAACTGTATATTAATATTGAATAAATTACAGCATTCTAGTAAAAATGAACTTCGCATGAACGATAATTTTTTTTGTGAATAGTTAGTGACTATGTTGTTCATGGACCGAAACTTGTAATTCATTGTGGTACGATGAGTGTTGAAATACAGTGTGAAGATATGGGGAAGCTCCAAAATATGGCGAAAATTCTCTGTAGTGGTCAGGTCACATATACTGTTGATCTTTAGGTAGTTCTTCCGGCGAAAGTAGGGTACATACATATATGTGTGTACTTACATGCTATAACATTTTTATTGTATAGGGAATTATTACAATTAAAGTGTTAGTATGTTTATCTGCAATGAGTTTTATTTTTCTAAAGCCGCAGTTGAGATTGTCAGCGATCGGTGATAAGAGCTTTACGTTATTTGCAGAGTTTTTTTATTTCGAGTATGTCCTATAAAAAAGAAGCGTAACTTTTACGCAGTTCGGCTATCTGTAATTGAAGAACTGTTTAAGGTATAGTCGTAAAATTCATAACATAAACATCACCACTGATAACGAATAGTGTGATAGTAAAGTATGCCATAAGCCCTCGAATAAGCATAGTTGGCCACTATTTCCAAACTGTTTAAGATTTAAACACCAAATTCATAAAAAAGGCGTTATCCACGACAACGAAAATATCCGCAGGGTCAAGTTTACCCTAAGACCACTTATAAGCATAGTCGGCTGTAATTTTTGGACTGTTTAAGATTTAGTCACCAAATTCATATCATAGTCAACATACCCAGAGACGAAAAGAACCACAGAGTAAAGTACGCCTTAAGCGCTCTTATAAGCGTAACTGACCACGACCGTCAAATTAACATCACATATACAATTTCTGGATACAATCAATGAGATAAGCATAATTAGGGCTATTAGTTTTGGTATAACGTAGTAAGACGTCCTTTGTGAACAATTTAAGTATTCATATAAAGAAAATAGAGGCAAGTATACATGCAATTGTGTTGCAAGGATGTTGTAGTTGATAGTAGTTACTGATACATGTAGTAGTGTAGGGGCCTGAAATAGCACACATACGCGCTGGCCCGCTCGCACTCGTCATACACCCACCACCACGCTCGTAGTCTGCTACAGCAGGTGTTTTATATGTATATATATACATATATATATATATATATTAGAGTAATTCTTACCTGGTCGAAAAATAATTTTTATAGTTTTTTTCAGGGGACACCCCATTATTATGTTCTATGACATAAAAAACTATTTCTATATTTTTTTTCGGATTTATTATTAAACTTGTAGGGGTCGCTACCGCCCAAGGCAAACCTTGGATAAAAAAAAATAATATCCTGTTAATGTTTCATATTTTTTAATTTACATCACTCAAATACAGTGGCAAAAAATTACAGAATGACAGAGTAGGTTAATAAAACAACAAAATAGATATTAATGTTAACAACATAGTAGATTTCTTCTTATTAGGAAATTTCTTTCTACAGTATTTAACCAGTAGTAGCAGGTATTGTTTTTGTTCTTCTTTGGTGGTATGTAATTTGTTATATTCCTCCATAAGCGNTATTTAACCAGTAGTAGCAGGTATTGTTTTTGTTCTTCTTTGGTGGTATGTAATTTGTTATATTCCTCCATAAGCGCCACTCCTCGCTATGCGATGTCGTTCACAACTCGCATACTCTAAACTAATGCCTTATATCTTGTATAACTTTCGTCGTTATCCCATGTTTCCACGTCGTTCTTCAAAAACTCAGGCGTCATTCCAGTTACGTGAGACATGTATGTATTGCTAGACACGAAATCTTCAAGGTTTTTGTTGACAATCAAATCACTTTCCAAGGCTTTACGTTTAGAACAGTACTCCAAAACTTCATTGTTCAATGCTTTCACCATATTCTTTTTAGTTGTAATGTTTATTCTGTCGTCAAAAAAAGCTAAGCCCACAAGCTCTTCAGACAAATACCACAACTGAACCATTATTTTTTTCAATGCCACTTTGGATATTTGCTGTTTAATTTCCTCGTACAGTTTGAGATATTTTAAAAGCTGTAGATCATTCCTAGGTGCAGATGGCGCAGAAGTTGCTTTATACCAATACTAAGCATAAATTTTAACTGTGAATAGGCAAGTATCTTCTATACCTTTCTACTCTTTATTAGACCTCCTGAATTTATCTCTGACTTAGAAAATTTCTATCCAATATATCGCTTTCGCCATCAACCGAGCTCTATGTAAGCCTGTAGGTGCTCTGAAGGACATTGGTTTTTCAAGTGTACCTCCCAGGAATATAACAATCAGCTGCAACAGTTCTTTATAATCATCCCTCGTCTGATATAACGTTAATTGTTCTTTTGCAAAAGTAATGATCTCACTTGAAATATCTTCACAATCTTTAAACAACGATGTTTCAGAAGAAACTGTTTTAAAGTCCTCTTGATTAAAATTTGTCCAATTGTTTTTGAATAGTTTAAATATTAAAATATCAGGTCCACTGGAAGGGCCCAACCCCAAAAGTACCATGACTGTCCACATTATTTCTAGTATATGATGACGGCAAGCCAGCCAGAGCAATTTCTTTTTAAATTTTTGTTCTAAAAGGATGAAAGCTCCATCAGTGTTTGATGTGGTAGTGTCAAAACTCATACACTAATTTTTTTTTACTTAAATCCCAACCCATTATTGCTTAAACACAGCTGCTGCAATTGCCTNATTTTTGTTCTAAAAGGATGAAAGCTCCATCAGTGTTTGATGTGGTAGTGTCAAAACTCATACACTAATTTTTTTTACTTAAATCCCAACCCATTATTGCTTAAACACAGCTGCTGCAATTGCATCTCCTGTTCCACGGCTTAGTTTCGGAAATCCAAGAAGTTGGTCAACACCCTGACCTGATACTAAAGTAGGTAATCNTCTCCTGTTCCACGGCTTAGTTTCGGAAATCCAAGAAGTTGGTCAACACCCTGACCTGATACTAAAGTAGGTAATCTGTCTACTAGCTCGTGACCAGTGATATCTTCACACATTTTGCCATCCCAGTGAACGGTAAGGGGAACTTTTGGTTGAAATTCTGACTTCAAACATTGCGCTATTTTCTCTATGTTGTATTCGCTGACGACGAATAGAAGATGTGTTTATGTTGTATTTTGAAGGATCACAGTTAGCACATTTGAATGTGTATTTTAGGATGACAGAAGCTTTTCTATCGCTTAATTTTGCTACGTCGAGGCTAACAGCTAAACGGCCGTCTATTAGATTTTTCTTACCGCGTTTTGACGGTGGTGCTTCCGAGGTAGAAGTACCTGGCTGTGTCGAAACGATAAATCTGTCATCGCCGCTGCTGCCCATTAAAGAAGATGAAGACAACGAAGATGCAAGAACACATTTTTGGTCAATTTTTCAACACCTGACTCTTCTCGCTGTTGTAAGCTTTTAAATCGCTCTGCTCTGACTTGTTTTTTAGCCACCTTCTTTGCATGTTGTTTGCCTAAACTCCCAATTTTTCCAGATCTATTCTGTCTTTGAGCTAGCAGAAATTTTTTATCTTCCTCGATTGATCTCATTTCCAAAGTCTGAGCTTGAGCTATGTCAAAAAGTTTATCGAGTTCAATCTGCCATGTTGCTTCTATTTTTTATATTGATTCGGACCGCTTGACTTTATTTTCTTTATTATTTTTCAAAGATTGCCATTGCTTAAAGAGTTTAAGTATTTTCTCCTTCACATGCTTTTTCCTAGTAGGTATGCTTGTTTTTTGCCTTACAATCAAGACATTGTAAGCAGTAGACTCCGCAGAAGCATTATTGTTTTGTTTTTTCTCGAGTTTATAGTACAAAAATAATTGTAATATTTCTTTAATCGATTGAAGCTTTGTCTTTACTAGAACTGGCGATATCTGTCAAATTAACCACACATCTGTTTTACTTCTTGTACATACTGAACCACCACTAGTAGATGCCATGATAAATTAATTGTTAAAATATGGCAATGTAATAATTATTATTTGGTAACTTCAGTTTTAAGTTGTTGGCAACACTGTGTAGTGTTTTGTTTTTTCTAGTTGATAAATATATAACGGTGAACATTGTTGTATCAGTTTTGCTGTTAAATTATAATAAAACATTTCGTTTATTAAAAGGCCTTTATTCATTAAACCTCAACATTAATAAAAAAAACTTTTATACACGCACACGTTTACAAAAATCCGGGGAGTCGAAAAATTAAAACACATACGTCCCGTTCGAAGGTGATTTCGGCACTGAGACTGGAGTGTGACGGCGGCTGGGGAGTCACGGTAGTGGGATATCGGGACCGAGAGTTGGAGTGAGGGGAAGGGTAATTAGTGCAAATGTTGGTTTAAGTGTTGTTAAAGTAACTTTTGTGGTCGTGGTGTGTTTATGTTTTGATATAATCTTAATCGTGCTACCTTAATAAAAATACCATAAATAAAATGTTTTAAATTCGGCAGCAACCCCTAAACATTATTTTTAAAAAAAACAGAGGTTAATTTTGTATGTATTATAAATATATTACCAGGGGTCCCGCTGAAAAACAAATCTTCGATTTTAAGAACCACCCTAATATATATATATAGAGATAAATAATTAGAATCAGAGCCGCATGTGGTTCTCTCATCAGTGCTGAGGTCCGCCGACCATCCGCGAATGTAATACAGAGGGCAGAGTCATGTCTGAAACAGAGTGGTCGACATTTGGAACACTTACGAAGAGTGCTGTGTGCGAATGAGTGTACCCAGTTCCAGTTCACGGTAGTTCTCTCACATCATACCGGTATTTACAGTACATCCGACGTTCTTTTGATTGTACGCACACTCGGTATGCACGCCAGAAAAACAACATGTTTCGCCGATTTCCTCTTGATTGTAATAAGTAAAGAAACTCTGTGATCAATTTTCATTGTGCGTAAACTACGCACGTCACAAACCATATGCTTATATGATTTAATTTATTGTGCGTAAACTACGCACGTCACAAACCATATGCTTATATGATTTAATTTATTGTGCGTAAACTATGCACGTCAGAAAAAAATGTCTTGGTATTCGTTGTTTGAAATCTATCCAGCTATACCTTATACGACTTACAATTCCATTTGCTATTTGAGGGCTCACACCCATACCTCTACCATTGGTATATTCGGGAGAATAGGATTACTATCATTTGATGCTTAATTAAGGTTATAGTTATCACAGTTATTTCGCGAACCCCCGTTCCCCACTCTGTATTCTATCGTCTATATTCATAGCCAAATTTAGGACATATATTAAGTGATTGGACCCCGTCCAAGGCTAATGTTACATCTAAAATAATTTTGAAAATGCATCAACAAAATACTTGAAAACTAAACATAATTATTTTCTTCATTAGCGTCTGAAACCTATATATAGTCCTTCAGCTAATGTTAATGCTGAAAAATATATTGAAAATATTATCAAAAAAACAAATACCCATTACTGTCAAAACCATACTCAAATACACTAAATTGAATTTTTATTCACAGCATTGCTAAATTAGCACCCAAATTTAAACGGTGGTAGACAAGGCCACAGTATTTTACAAATAAGTCATGGGAGCAGATGACACAAAACCATGACTCTTCCTTAGAATGGGGCTTTGCGGACACACCTGAAAGAAACGAGAGTTTGGCTCTTGCTGACTTCCTTGAAGTAGGAGTTGGGAGACGTCTTTTCTTGGTTGTCTGCTTTTTCTTGGGAATTTTTTTCTTAATTTTAGTATCTTCCAGTGTTTGATTATAAGGACTGCTTGTAATGATTATCGCTTTCTGTGCCTTTTTATTCGAGCCTCGTCTAGGATAAGTTATTTTTGGGAACTGGGCGATTGTGCCCAAGGAAGCATGCACTTGTGAAACAAGTGTTTTAATTATCAGAGGTGACTCTTAATCATCGGTACTGGAAGAGGGCACAGCTTCTTTAGATGATACATTTTTGACAAGAGTGGGATGAATGATTTTACTGACTGATACAACTGTTCATGGTGATTCCATGATGGGGGTGCCATCTGTTTCAAATTGCATTGCTGCTACAAAATGATAATCCTGTAGCTCGTACCTATTGAATGGCCAAACTCCTGTTTTCGAAAACCAATTCACTGCAATCCCTATTGACGCAGCTTGCCCGTATTCTTTGCCAAGAAATCGAGCTATATGAAACTGAGAGACTACTTCAGGTTTGCCGTCACTCTAGTTTTGGCGAAGAAACTATTTAATTTCCTTTATGTAATAGCTTCTTATTGGCTTAAAAAAAGACACATCCAGGGTCTGGAGACTGTGTGTCGTGTAACCTGGAAATGACGGCGTTTTTATTCCGTTTTATCGAGCAAACTTTAATGGACGGGGGTTTTTAGTGTGTGTACAATGACAATCTTGAGGGAGATCAACTTTCCTTTCTTTGTGGTGTAGACTGTATCAATGAGTTGTTGCAACCAAATAACGAAAATGTTTTTCATTATGTATCCACTTTCTGGGTTTGTACGCAAATATTGTTCCTGGTGGAAATTATTCTTCCAGCCCGTTAGCAGTGCGGGAATGCTTATATATTACTAGCGAACCGGCCCCGGCTTCGCCCGGGTACAATTGAGTTTTAGAGGCATATACTAATAAATAAAAATACAACTAATTTATGTGAAATTAGAATAATAAAATTATACTATGTTGGCCTAAACTTTTAACTGATTATGGCAACCTAAAAAGAAGGAAATATATTTTACCCGATAGCCAAGAAGTAGGGTAATGTTTTTGAAGTGAACATGTGCAACTATCGTGTAGTTACATCATTTCCGCTTTCCAGCATCGATGTATGAAAATCAAAACGTAGCTTTATGAAAAACGTTTACCTAGGTACTACTTTTTGCGCTTGGCTGAGGGATCTTAATCGATCACCAAACATTAAGCTACGTTCCCAGCGGCACACATTTGGATGGGTGACCGTTTAGTGGCATAACATCTAAGCGCTTCCGGCATCGGAGGGCACGTTAAATATTCGGTCCCGGTTGTTATCGATTGAAAGCGCGCTCGTTAAACCATTTCAGAGGTCCTTGGAGGGCCTGGTAAACTCTGACACCAAAGGAAAAAAATATATTGGTCACGTTCCCACCCGTTGCAAAATTATGTTTGTTGTTATTCCGAAGGAACCGTACAATTTACTGGGATAAAAAGTATCCTATGTTCTATTTTATGACCTAAAGTACCTAGATACCCAATTTTAATCAAAATCCGTTCAGCCGTTTGGTCATGTTCCCAGCCATTGCAGAATTAGGTTTTGTTATTATTCGACAGGAACAATACAATTTTCCGAGATTAAAAGTATTCGATGTCCTTATCCAGGATATAAAGTACCTACATACCATATTTCAACAAAATCCGTTGAGCCATCCGGTCACGTTCCCAGCCGTTGCAAAATTATGTTTTCTGTCATTGCACAACAGGAACCGTACAATTTTCCGGGACAAACAGTATCGTATGTCCTATTCCAGGACCTAAATTACCTACATACCAAAATTTCATCAAAATCAGTTTAGCTGTTATGGAGCTGAGTGGTAAAAAACATACACACACATACGCACACATACACACACAGTCTTTCGTATTTATAACATAAGTAAGAATAATGGTGGGACATACTGGTCAGAAGCACTTTTCCGCAAACTGCAGTGATAGAGGATCCCGTTTCTCCACTGGCAATTAAACCTACTGCATCTTTACCTTTTCCAGCTAGCACTTTCCTCTGTTTAATTTTTACTGTAGATAAACGAGTCTCATGAACGTTAAACACTCGCGTTGCAACGAGTTGGTTTTCGTCACCGGTTATTTGTAGCACATCATAAAAATGCTGCACGTTCTAATTAATAAAACCTCTCGTTAGAGCAAATGAAGTTGACTCTGGCTGTCGCAAACATAGTTCGGGGTGTCTTTTCATGAATGCGTAATACCATTTTTTCCCTGCAATTTTTTTTCTGTGTTAAACCTATTTGGAATTCCGTTCCTCACATTAATTTCAAACGCCAATATACGCAGATCTGTAGGTGTTATGCTAAACATGGATTCCTCTAGTCTTACCACATGAGAAACTAGTTCGTGTTCTACTTCCGCAGGTAGATGAGCTGTAATGCCTATTATTTTTTCTCTTCGGCCGCAAACCTATTCTTACCCGCTATATGTCTCTGCAATGTTTCCCGTGGTATACTAACCGTTCTGGCAGCCTCACTGACGCTCATGCCACTATTCCGCGCCGCAGGAAACGCACCAACCACCGGCCGTATCTACACCCCTGCAGCCATCTACAAAAGAGAAAGATATTTTTTTCCAAAATAAACCAGTCTCATCAACATTAAAAATTTGGTGAGATGAGTAATTTCCCTCGTAAACAATGTTCTCGAAAATCTAAAAAAAAAAAAACTCCCGTGGGGTTCCAGGCCGTGATGATATTTCGTTTCTTCTTGAAGATGTCACAAGCCTCAGAAACAGTGAGACAGCAGACAACTTGTTTGCCACATGTGCTATCTCACTGCTATGTCATTATCACTCAGCAAGATTGCGCCTATATATTCCCAACCCAGCTCCTGCAGAAATCACGTGCAACGAGACGAGTTTTCCATTCTCTGGATCGCACGTAAGTAAAGACATCCCCTTTTCACTTAAGAAATGAGCGTTCATCAGGGCGGTAGAGAAACATTTGGTGAGACGATCTCGTACCACTCTATAGAAAATTCAATTTTGTATTTTGTGGTAAGTTTTAAAAACCTTAGACTAAAGTTCGTTCATGGCTATTATTAAACTACGATCTTATATTTATTAAGAATTTGTAACCCTTAAAGTGACCTTAACTTGTAGCATTACGAAAGACAGTGTTAATATTCATCAAAGATACTATAACATTTTAATGATTTTCCTCTTCTCTGTGTTGCTAAATATTAACACTCCTATTTAAGACTGTAATTAATATCTTCAATGACCATTTAGAGATCGATTCCGAAATTTTTTGAACCAGTGTTCATATGTGTAGTCCTTAAAAAATTCTTAAAAATTATTTTTTTTTTTGGGTAACTTCAATTTTATAAAGAATGTTTCAACGTAGAGCGTCATGTATAAATACTTTTTAAATCGATAAGGAAATGTGAAATGTCATCAGGACAATTATTTTATTTTATTCACATCATGTAAAAATAAGTAATCAGAAGTTACACGGAGAAAGGAAATTACATTTTCGAAAAGCATTTGTTAGTTATATTTTGAATCGTGAAGGGAAACCGAAGACTATCGTTGACACAATTGTAATCGTAATAAATTATTCTGCCGAGCAGAACCGACGCCCCTCCATGATGACAGTTTTTATGTTTCCATGCAATAATATAAAAGATGTACAATATATTTATATGAGGAAAATTTTAATTACTATAACAACAAATGTCTGCAATTTTATTCTGCTCACTTCAGATATTATTCAACCGGCCTTTATTCAGAATCGTAGGATTATAACGCATCGAAATGTTTTCATTATGTTCGAGGTTATACTCGTAGTAAACAATACTTTCGCAATTATACAAACACATCTCCTTTGGTTTAAGTATACAATCGTTACCAAACCTTTTCCACGCTCATTTCGTACAAGTTGTGTTTGAGCCAGTGGTTTGCATTACGGATATCTCATTTACTGTTAGTTTAAAGTCGCCAAAGCTAAGATACACCTAAAGGAAGCCGAAATGATGTGGCAGTGATTGAACGACTATTGGAATGGAAAATTCATGTTAACCAAGGATATAAAAAACCCATCGTGAACACTGTATATAAAGTGCGCACACCAACTTTACAAGTTCTCTCAACTAACCAGCTTGGTTGTCGTAAACACGGTAAATATCTAGGTACAGTCATATTATCATTTTGTTTGGAGTGAATACGGATTTGTTTAGCTGGAACGGTCCGATATGTCTATTATTACAGAATATGTAGCGAGAACAACATCAATTTGTTCTAGCACTGGCAGTTATTCGGTTGGCTCCAGGCTGAAGGATCATTTGATTGCCTTCGTACGAAAATACTGCTCGAGAGTTCGTTTGTGGATTTTGTGGCAATTAGGACAGTAACAGTATTTGATAGTAGAATTATTAATGATTAATAGTGGTATTAAATTCCAGTGAAACAAGTTCAACAATAAACAAAAAAAGTAAAGCTATGAAAATTGAAAACATTAATTTATGCACATGCCCTGTATTATACTATTATTTGTGTATAATCATGCCCTCTTAACCAGCAGATATTTTAGCTGAGGCTGGTAACGCGTGGCGTTCGGGCACGAAATTTATGTCTTCGAAATACGCTTGTACTTTCTCTTGTTTTACGATAACTGAATTTTTAATGAGCGTAGAGCCACTGCACTAACAATTAAAATACAAGATTGGGAAAACAAAATAAATAACAGCAAAATAATTCGATTTCAGAAACAAAATATTTGATTGTCGCTATACAAAAATTTTGTACCAAAAAAATATTGTTTTATTTTAAAAAAAACCTTTTTCTCTTTGCATGTTTAAAACAATTGTTTGCATTACGAAAAACTGGTGCGGATAAATTCGTGATTAATTTTATACGATTTTAAAATGTAAAAAGGACCACGACACAGCTTGGCAAAGTAAACACCTCATGTGTAATGCAGAATTATTAACGATGTCTTAATTACACAGTACGTATTTCGATCGAGGTGGGAATTGTGGAGTGACATTGAACCAGTTGCTTATTATCTGTCATTCCACCTAGTCATTGATCATACCAGTTTAACGTTGAACTTCATTTTAACGATTTGTTAACCGAGTCCACAAAATTTATTTAACCCAGAGAAAAATAGGTTGAAAATGAGATAAAATACAAATATTTTCATAGGCAGTAAACAATTTCCAAAAAAAAAAAACACTTAATTCCTAAGTGTTAACGTTTCGAAATGTCTTTGTGACAATTACTTCATTAAATTGCAGTTATATTAAGAATATTAATTTCAATTTTCAAAATAATATGTTTGCCATTTTCTATCCTCAAATTTTTCATATACTCTGCATTTCCGGTAGTGTTTAGTCTTTCTATAAGAATAATAACATTTCATTAATTAATCGAACAAAAATGTTTAAACCTTTACTAAAACGTAGCAGTTATAATAAATAGTTGTTTGTTTTCACGTTCTTGAATTTGATTCGAGACCAGAGAAAATGTATGACCTTATCGTTTACTCACACTAAGCTATCGCAAAGTGATACTCACGCTCCTTAGTATAATGCTTGTCATTACATAACAACATCATTAAACAAAGCAATGCAAAGATTTAGGTTTTCTTTCCTAAAACAAAACAACTTGAACGATTTCGATGAAACCGTAAAAGTAGCAGTAATATTTATGTGTTACAGAGCAGTTGTATATTGCTATGCTACTACATAACGCCCGTAGCATCAGGCAATTGGAGGAAACTAAACATCACAGGTCATTACGAAGTTCAAAATTAACTCTTTCTATGTGAATACCATAAAATAGTCTGCTGCAAGTCCTTGCAAAAAGGCCTTGTAAAGGGAGAAATTCCTGATATTACGTAAATGCTTCGCATAATACTGCATCCATCTTGTTCATGTTCATTGCCACACTTCCAAAGTTCCTGTAAATTCTCCATGGATGATACGTCTTTCTCGTGTAGTGCCTTCGTAGTATGATGCACACTAACGTTGCGTAGGGTAAAGGTTCGTATAGTCAATTCGCGGTTACTTCCTACCTTTCTGAAGCCCTGCTGAAGTTCTACTTTCAGGATATTACTCCGCCATATGCAAAGAAATCTTAACTTAATCTAGAGAATTACACCAAAAGGCAGTGCACCGCATTCGTGCGCAGTCACTTTAATAATATTTTACGTAAGAGCTATTTCTTATAAGGCTTTACCAAAACACCAATTTTCTGTTTTTTTTTTTTACATGAAATGTAATATAAATATTTAAATTTATGGGTAAAATATAATTAAATGTTGAATTCAACCAAAATGGAAATACTTTTACCTTAAGAGAAGTTAAGATGTATAATACATGATATGTTTATGAAAGAACCAAGCACGGCATACGTAATGTAATTTTTAACTGGTTTGAAAAAGAAGTGTGGTGAAACCGCGAATAGGCTATAACAGTATATCCGCTACATGTAACTACAGCTATGCATAGTGAGAATACACATCGTGCTGTACTTATCACATGAGCAACTTAAATCGCGGGTGCTTTTAAGATTCTGACAAAGACAGGTGCATTACACTGCCAACATACTTCCCGGCAACCGCACACAACAATCGGAAAAGTACTGTAAATAGGTCGGGAAGAATTCTGATAAGATATCTCCTGTGTACGATGTATGATGTAAACTCATTTTTTGTGGCAGTGTTCTGTGACATTAAGGTCGCTGGCACAATGTAAACACGTAAAAGTGTCAAATATGAATGTTTTTGTTTAATTCTACTGGACCTTGCTGTGAAAACTACGTATTTAATATACGTATATGCTGGATATCGCACGAAGATCATTGGTGCTTATAGGCTATGCACGGTAAAGTGAGCTCATTTGGAAGCCCTCTCATTTGAAAATATAGTCAATAAATATATTCCATGTTATCCATAAACGTTAACGTCCTAGTGCGGTGAAATATACAAACTGTGTTTATTTCTTTTACGGCAATATTTATTTCAAAAAGTAATTAATCGATAAAATATGGCTAAAGTAAAAATTAACTATCGTCTTGAAAGTGCTGCTTTACAGTGAACAGCCTATAATGCGATACACAGATGTTATGAGTGTGGAATATCGATACCTAAGAATTTCTTTACCTTAAACGAAAAAACAGTACGTCGTGTCATGAAGACGCTGTATAAAGGGGAGATACACAAAGCTTCTCCATAAGTAGCCACACATGAAAGCTAGCCTTGCCCCAACCACGTAGCAACAGCCAACTAATAAAACCACGTCATTTGTAAGTGTATGGTTACTGCACATTGAAACTTTGTACCTGCATTGGGTTTGGCACAGAAAAGTACCTTGAAAATGTTATTTATGATAGCATTGGTATTTTTTCAGCAAAAATAACACTATGCCAGTCGACTTGTACTACGTTACCGGTAGTACTCCGTGTCGAGCTGTCATTCTAGGAGCCAAGGCGGTCGGTGTGACTCTCAACCTGAAAGCGACAGATCTTTTTGGAGGCGAACATCTGAAGCCAGAGTTCCTCAAGGTAATGACGTCATGAGGTGGTTATTTACAAACAAAGGGTGGTCAGGTGGGTAAACATTAAATTTTGTTGCATCTACATAGAAGTACAATCTAAGTCGTCTACTTGTATTCGTTTATCCGGTAAGATATTCTACTTTGTATTAAAAAGGATTTGGATTGTATTTAATACCTTATTTTATTGAACCAAGTGATTAGTAATTAAAGTAACAATAGCATAATGTAAATCATAATTATTACCATGGTTACCATGATTACCATGACTCCTTTCCGGAAATATGTACATTAAAGATCGATTGTGGTCAAATCTGATGTAATATAACAAATCGTACAGATTCTAATNCTTTCCGGAAATATGTACATTAAAGATCGATTGTGGTCAAATCTGATGTAATATAACAAATCGTACAGATTCTAATTTAAGGTAGAGCATATTTTTATTTATCTAGTTTGGCGATAAAAACTGTCACAAATTTTTTTTTTATAAAAATTTTAATTTAACAAGAATATTCTTTATAGTACTTTAAAAACTTATAAGTTGCCAACGCTNTTTTTTTTTTATAAAAATTTTAATTTAACAAGAATATTCTTTATAGTACTTTAAAAACTTATAAGTTGCCAACGCTTAACTGTTGTTAGAAACAGTTAACAGGTTCCTTTGAACGAAAATAAATTACGGGGATAACTTTACAAAGTAAAACAACACTTCAGTACATATCATCCTCGCATAATACAATTTTATATTTTAATCGCTATACATTTGACTGTTATAACAATACACATAATTTCCGGTCGTATAGTATAACGCTATTCTAAACTCTTTTTTTATTGAATTTAAAATTTCCAAAAATTGTAACTTGGACTTTTGGTGTTAATTTGTTTCCATCGTTATATTTATTTTATTATCATGAACATATTTCAGTCCCTAAAAGTAGACGTAAGAAATGTGTGAGGTACCTATAAATATNATATATAAATCAATTGCCACATGTATGACGGAGCAATTACGATTAATAAATCGCAAGGCTGATCGTTGGAAGTGTGTGGAATAAACCTTGAATTGCAATGTTTTTCCCATGTGCAGTTGTACGTGGCGTGCTCGAGATTAGGTAAACCATCGGCGCTATTAGTTTTCTCTCCGAACGGAAAGACAAAAAATATCGTTCATCACCAAGCGTTGCGATGAACGCATTACTTAATTTTTGTAAATGTTTGTAATATTAAAATATGGATGCTATGCAACCTGGTCTCAACATTAAATCCTAATTTAAATAATCTATCTATCTTCTTCTATCTATATATATTTTTGTATAAATTGACAGGGCAACGACTGTCGGGCTAGCTAGTATCATTATAATCGAAAGTTATTACTTAACATTTAAAAATTCCTCTGCCATCCTTGCCTGACTTTACCTACTCGCCATCTTTTTTACAGCCTATATTTTTATCTATTATAGTAATATCAACAAAAATTTTATTAAGTTTTTTATTTCTTTTATTTGTGGTTATATAGCGAATTAATTCTGTATGGTGTTATTTTTATCATAAAGCCTTTGTTAAAAGTGTTCTTTCATATTGTTAGAGGACGCCACAGGCGCGTATCCGAGTCTGAAATTGATTATCGTCTTAATAAAAATAAAAGAAGTGTCTATGACTTTTACCTATTCACGGAGCTAGTATTTACAACTTCAACCTATCCACTTCTACTGAGGCCGTGGTGGCTGAGTGGTTAGCCTGCCCACCTCCCACCAAGGCGAACCGGGTTGAATCTCCGGATTTTCGCAAGTCGGAATCGTGCCGGACGAAACCGCTGGTCGGCGGGATTTCTCGCAAATCTTCCGTTTCCCCCCTCACCAGCTCTCAAGACCTCGTTGTTGATAGCCGCCTAAATCTCTCAACTCAACTCTATCTCCAGCATTAATCTTGTTATTCTCAGTGACCGCAATATAAACGTATAAATCAATTCTAATTAAAGTAATTATCATTGTCTCTATAGAAGTTAAGTCACTTAATTAACACTCTTTATTGACGTATATTCACTATGTGTATTTCCATCATTCCAAATGTGTTAAACGCACGAATCCAGTTCAATAGCCTCGCCCGTCACTCTCCACTGTACCGATGCTCGCAGTCCGCTAACATCACTCCGCTGGTCACACTTGCCACCACTCGACGATCTGTTGGCCGTCACTTCGCTGTCATCGCATATATGTTGCTAATGGTCGCACAATCGCCACGCAACCGGAGACCGCCGCGGCTTAAGTAGTTTCGCTGGCTCACGACCTAGAAGAATTCCCACGCCCCGAGTCTCTTTGAGAGAGGTAAGGTCGTTGACCATCATTTCCTTTCAAAGACAACCCCAGAAATTCAATCCACTGATGGTCTGGGGTGCAAGAATCGCGACAGGCTTATCGCGGCTCCACGTGGCGGCTTTGCTTTGTAGATCGCCCCAATCTTACACATTCCCGCCCTGTTTTGACCGTCACCCTCCGTTGCTCGCGCGGGACGGGGCAATAGAAGTGATGCAGACATTAACACGTAACAATATCGTTCCAGTTGTCAAGTTTATAGCCGATTTCAAAATATCCATTACAAATATACGTTAGCTGAGCACGTCAAATATATGTAAAAGCTAAAATTTAAGTAGTGCTTCTTATCGTCCCGATCCTTAATATGCTACTTTCGTTTAGGAAACTGGCAGTCAGCTATGTGCTAATAATGTTTAATCCAACAACCATGCATTGATGTTCCAGATCTCCCGTAGATGCACATGACGTAAAGACGGATGAATTTATTGTTCGTGACTTAGTTACTGAAGATTGATGCGCTACCGATTTGAAAAGTAATTTTGTTAATTAAGACCAATCGTGATTATACGATCCTAGAAACTGTGCGCTCACAAACTACTATATAATTAATCCAGATGTTAGTGTAATACGTTAATATGTTTTGTAACTTAATGTGATGATTCTTGAGTAATGTTACTGTGATTTCTGATAAAGAGGATAGTTCACTTGAACCGACAAAATTATGGGTTTCAAGTTTTGAATCCATCCCTAATTCCGTCCCTACACCTTGGGTATGAAAATATTTAATTCCCTACTAAGCGTCTAGTCACGCCTTTGACTCATTTTAATAAATGTATTATAAGAGTTTATTTTATTCTGTCAATTTCAAAACGTAATTTTACACGATTAACGTGAATACTGTAACAATGGTAAGCACATGCGCTGATTTCATAACAAGAAGATAAATAGACTAAGCTTAACAAAATTTTATCTTAAATATTATAAATTAATTTAGCTGTCCGAACTATAACAACATAAATAATCATGCATGCTGTTAAAAATGTATTACTCAAAAACAAAACTGTAGAGAAAACGTTGTCTCGGATGTTAAAATTAAAGTAAATATCAGCATTCTCATATGATATTTGAATTGCATTACCATTTTCAGGCAATTATTAAATTGGTTTTTAATTCACAGATGAACCCTCAACACACAGTTCCTACTTTAAATGATAACGGATTCGCTCTTAGTGAAAGGTAAGTATACCGACCAAACATTCAAAGATTTACCATAATTAGTTGGATTGTTCTCTTAGTTACTTACCCACTTGATGATTACAAAATGGTTTTCAGCCGAGCCATACTGGGATATTTTGTTGATCAATATGCCAAAAACGACTCCTTGAACCCAAAGGATCCCAAAAAGAGAGCCGTGGTCAGCCAGAGATTAAACTTCGATCTCGGTACCCTATATCAAAGTTTATTAGACTATTACGTAAGTATACAAAAAAAATTTCTAGTTAAATTATAAGATTTGTATACGAAAGAGTGTTGCAAGGTTAACTTAAATGTGATAAATTAATCTGTTACGTTTTAGTACAATAATACGTAATTTTTGGAAAGTGGCCTTATACGGTTAAATGTTTAATGAGTGATATTTGAATGAACAGAAAGAATAATAAATCTTAAATACCATGGCATCTTCTTGAATATCAAAGCATAATCTGTTCCCAAATATTTCAATATCACAAAATTTTTAATTATTATAGAAAATGTAATCAACATACAAGAGCATTTTACAAATAACATGAAAACATAGGCTAAGTTTTTACCATAAGCAATAATTGAAGATAAATGCAGTTTACCAAAAAAAAAATTTGATTTGCTTAAATCGGGAATTTTTTATCTAATTAGTTACATGTAAGTGGGAATGGTAGGAACACGGACTGGGATTGTTACCGCCAATAACATTTTTGATCCGGTAGGTGCTGCCATCTGTCGGTATCTGAAATAAACCTGACTATGACCTCTAACGCCACTAGGTAGATCTGGCGTGGTTCACAGGCTTAGTTTTGCTTCAAGATGGGTCGCTACCACAATTTCCTATACATGTTGAAACTGATGATGCATAATTGTATCTGTTGCGTAGTACCTGATCATTTCTGTACCAGATTCAGCAATTCCCAAGCACGTCGCTGCTATTCGCCAGTCTCTGGTCTGACCTTCACCTTGTCCATGCATGTTATCAGGGAATACGAGTTTAAGACATGTTTCGGTATTGGTATACTGTACTGTATATGTTTTTGCGAAATAATGTATACATAAGAACAAGACCAGCAAAAAATACTTCATTCGTTCGACATTCTTTTAGCAAAGTAAAAATGAAACTGATATGGTTCTGCACTGAGTAGTTACAACTTTCATTGCCGAGTATATTAAGAAATACATGTTTAATTGACATGTGCGGATCGGTTAATATAAAGATTGGCATCTGTTCGTGGAAACAACTATTCTTTTCACTTCTTACTCGGCTACTACTAAGATTTTTTGAAGCAATTGTTATCTCATGGAAGAAATTCAGCTATAAGTATTAGCTAATTTTTTTAAAAATCTAAACCTTAAATTATAATAATTTGCTAATTCTTAGCACATGTTAGCTACACTTTTTCCTTCTTTAATTTGTGTACCGACATACCATACCTGCTACAAAAGTACTTATATCCTCCTCTATATGTCTACCACTGCTGGAAAACACAATCCGTTGTGCGTTGATATTCAACCAATCACAATCTCCGACGCTTGTATTACAATATCAAATTAATAATTTTTATTAACCTATCATGATAGTGTTAGTGTTGACTTTATTTCTCTGCGTATATCTCCTTTTGTTTATTTCAGAAGCATCGCAACCACAAAAGTTTTACAATGTTTCTAGGTAACGTTGACAATACATGTTGAATGGAAAATCATTTCGGATTTTAAAAACGTCTCTGATCTACCTAAAACAGTTGTTTTTGACGTTAGATTGATACCAGCCGTGCAAAACTTAATTTCCTCGGTATTAAATTAAGCAACATAAAAATTAACTTATTATATTATTACTTATAAGTTCTAGCCATGCCTTTGTTCATGGAATAATAATTACGATAAATTTAAATTTTAATGAGACTGGTAAATGTATACAGAATGATGGCATGTGTTTTATTAGCTGGAAAACAAATTAGCAGCTATTATATATTCCTTGTTTGCAGGTACCTCAAATATTTGCTGGAGCTGCCGCAGATCCAGAGAAGTTCAAGAAACTGGAGAATGCTCATGGAATGCTGGACAAGTTCCTGGACGGCCAGGATTGGGTGGCGGGCAGCAACATGACCATTGCCGATATTGCCATCGTAACGACTGTGGCCACCGCCGTAGTAAGTTTCTGCATCGTAGCAACTTTTTTTTGCGGCAGCATTGGCCCAATGCTATATTATTAGTCGAAAGGCAACCATTTTCCGACAGTTTACCTACTAAATGTATGCTATTATTTTCCACTATAACCTCGAGTCGTAATTCATATACATATTTTCACTTAATGTTTGTTAAGAACGTTCAGGATGTTTTTTGCATTGACATATATATATACACACACACACATATATATATGCCAATGCAACAGTGTTTTACGTAACAAGTAAGCCACTCATTACAAACCAGATAAATTTAAGGCAAAAAGTTATTGAGCTAAAAAGAAACGATTTTGAAGGTGGGCTTGTAATTAGTTACACAATGTTGGTCAAACTTTATACAGTTCCACGCATTTCAAAGAGAAAATGGCCTAATTATATTGCCTATAAACGTTTACGTTTCTCTCTGAGCACTGATTGAACACAAGCCTCAAAAATTAATTAGAGGTGTCGTATTGGAAGGTCTTTGTGATTGTAACTTAGACATTCTTTGAGTGCAAAAATTATAAAAATTGTATTTTAGTTCGAGCACTGAGTATCTGAATAAAGTCCAGTTGAACGAAATTAGGCAATTACAAAACCTGTGCCTGTCATAAAGCTATATGACTGAATAATTTCGGTGTATACCATTGTGATAGAGTTGATTGTAATCTCATATTTATAAACTCCAACCGTATAACGTTTTTCGATATCAGTGTCCACAGAAACTGTTCGAAATTACAACTCGTTCATGAATGTGGGTAGTGCACCACTTGTCGTTTCGTGTGTTCTGGCACCTACATGTCACGAGTAAATCAGTTTCCCGTAGAGATACAAATTTCCTTACAGGCATGTATTAGATGGTGACTTTCTGTACTCTATCTGTATGTTAGAGGGCAATGAAAGTTTCTCATCTGCCACACTTATTCAATGGGGCAACGATAATTTCACCGAGTTTTATATTTTATCATTAACTTAGGCAAGTTGTGGCCGCGGTGGCTGAGCGGTTAGACAGCTCGCATCCCACCAAGGTGACCCAAGTTCAATCCCTACCCAGGTCGCTCCGGATTTTCGCAATTGTGAATCGTGCCAAACGATGACATTTATCGGTGGGTTTTCTCAGGGATATCTTCTTTTTTCTGCCCCTGCTTTCCAGCGCTGCTCCATTCTTACTTCATTTAACCCTCATCGGCTCTCAAGATCTCGTTGTTAAGAGCCGCGTAATACTCTCAACTCAACAACTTAGACTACAAACTTTTTAACTGATCATTATGAAACAAAACGCGAACGATATCACAAAATTTCATGATACAGACTTAAGTTCTCGTGATATCATGACGGCGTCAGGATTTCCAACAGTTGCAAATCATAATTTAGTTACGTATTATCAATGCTCTTAAAAATGAGTAAATTATCACATTATAAAAGTCGATTCTAAAAAGTGGTCGCAAATTTATCACATATTGTATACGCGTATAGATAAATAACAAACTACTATAAAGCTTTTTTCATAAATCTATGACACCCTTCCTACTTTAGTTAAGAAAAATTCTAATGAATACAGGTCTATCAAACTTAGTACACTAGCGTTCCTGTTAAATTAATTTCCAACGTCGTGTATTGGTAAAAAAATTTCATTAGAGTCAAGTAAGACACTTGACAATTTTCCTGTTTAAAATATAGTTTATCTACATTTTCAAAGATGTGTGACGTCCGTAGATCAGTTACTTTTATGCAAGAGATAGGAATTAGCTGTGTGGAAAATATAACTCGCTGTTCTCTCTCACCCTGGGGTTCCGCGTTCGATTCCTGCCGCTAACTTTAGGAATTTTTCTAGTGATTATTCCTTCCGGCTAACCTCCATACTACAGAACAACCACAGAAACATCATTCTTAATCGCCTTTGACACATTATTGTTTCCATTACCGTTAGGCTACTTACTGCGCTAATGAGTCTTCGAGCTCAGAACATTATCATCACATCCAATACACTCTAAACTCGAAATATTTCAAAGAGGTACAAGTAAACGAAAAACACTAAAAATGGCTACACTGGTATTCAAGACATAAATAGAATGATGTCAAAATGTATCAATTTAAATTCTATGATTTCTATTTATTAATGTGATTATTATAACGGCTGAATTACAGTGATTTATTTAATATTCTCACTGAATTTTGAGATATCTACTACAATATATCACTGGTTTTCAGTTCCTTTGACTGAGTCATTAGTAAGTAGTGCTTTATGAACTAACATTCAGTGAATGGTATTACACTGACTGATATCACTGATATGGGCTCAAAGTAAATGGAAGAACAGTTGTTTGCCTTAATCTCAGGACTGTGGAATTGTTGGTTGACATCCAACGGAGACTCGTTTAGTTATGAAAGGACAACTTAACGTGCATTACAATTTATTATAAACACAGTAGGGCCTATGTAAAAGAGAACAAATAAGAACTTTTAACACTAGTGACAGTGCTTTTTAACGAGTAAAAATATATTAACCACACATGGTTTCCTACTGAGGCAGTGTCGATAAAGATGATTCGAGTGGAGCGGGTGGGGAGTCTGAGAAATAACGTGGTTGGAGAAACGAGAACACCTCGAGAAAATACCACTGGCAAACGGATACGGCTAATATAGAACACATTTCCCTTTAAGTGGGAGGCCAACCTGCTAACTGCGTGGCCATAAAGACTTCTCAACTGAGTGGGAAAATGCGACAAATATAGGCAGAAAATGGACATTTATTTTCAACTTTAAAGTGTATTTAAATGTGTTTTTGAATCGTATAAATGATTATCTGTTTTCAGGTGTTCGGTGTTTCTTTGAACAAATTCCCGAACGTTGAAAGATGGTTTGAGAAATGCAAGAAAACGATCCCGTCGTACGAAGAGCTAAGTCGTGACAGCCTGGCAGCGTTTAAAAATTATTTTGACAGTGGAACGAAAAAAAAGTGAAATTTTTCGAAGGAATTCGTATCTTCACAAAATGAGATCGATGGTTCTCGTTCCTGCATTCTGTTACGTTTCTCTGTGATAGTGCAAATAAAAATATTTTAAATTATTTTGTGTGCATTAAGCATGTGAAACATAAGTGATAATAAAATAAAATAAGAATTGCAATTTTTTTTAAAACCACAGTTTTATTTATGAACAACGTGTCAGTTTTCTATAAAGGTAGTCTATTTTTTCCACTTTAGGACCTCAAATTTTAAAACACACATCACATTTTTTCGTGACACTTTTCTGTAACCTAGAGTATTTTGCAAAATAACAAATAACTATGTATTGTTGTATCTCATATCAGTGCTTAACGTTAATCGTTTTTCCTAAATATACGGCATCTGTATGGCTATCATCATTTAGGCATGCAACAGAAGAAATTATATAACACGTTTTGTTTTTAAAATAGTGTCAGTTAAACAGCACAATACATAAGATATTTCAAGATATGAGAAAATATTTTGCGTTTTTAACTTACGAACCTGGTTTTAAAATTAACTAAAATTACAGTCGTGTCTGATGGAATTATCGACTAAGGAAACAAGTATTGAATACATCATCTCCTCATGGATACAAATTATTTTGATTAAGTTCCTAAAAGTATAGCACTCAGGCCTTGACGTCTACTTGACAGAGATATATTTACAAATGCAACTATAAATCTATGCGACGTTAGTGTGACAATTACAAATACATAAGTTCCTTACCCAGGACTCAACACAGAACACATCACACGGTAAGCTGCCATAAGACCAACTGCACTACAGATGTAAGAAGGAGCATCAACATCTGTTGTAATAAGTAACATGATATGATAGACAGTGTTTACAAACATAAAATATTAAAATGTGCACAATTTGGTGAAAAATAATTGATTGGTTCCCGAAATTAGGCAGAAATGTTCCATTTACTCGTATGGCATTATGAAAAGTGTTCATAAAAGAGTCTCTATTATGCATATTTGTTGCTTCCAATGTACACTGTTAGGATACAAACTTTGGTTCTAATTCATTAAATAGTTTAATATATATAAAATTATAATTTACATTAACATTATTACCTCCTAAAAATGATTCACTTCTTAAAACATGTAAATTAACATAATCTACATTCACATTACTTGTGTGCAACATTTAATCGGAACAGGTTGATAGGTCCCCGAGATATAAAACAAAGCTGCAATTTTTAACGTGTTCCTTTATTTATAAACGACGGAAAGATGTTGTGCAATATAACATTAAATTATTGTTACATATAGTGCAGTATACTAAAGGTTGGTTAGAATTATTTAGAACATACTGATGCTATTCCCCGCATGTGGAATACAGGGTGGTTTATAGGGTTGGAGTTAATTCCGCCATGAAGAAGCTATAAGGTGCCTGGGATTGAGGGTATTTCAATAAGGTACTCTTTTGACGATTCACTTAACTGGATGGATATATTGTCTCGAGTTTAAACAAAAACAACATACAGAAACACTTCCGAGGTGTGTTACTCTATTTTGGCTACCTCGAGTTAACTGTGGGCGACTTCACCGTGGAGGGGGGGGGGCTTCTCTGGGCAGCGACTTGATACTTAACTCTGCTGGTATTATGTCAGCTGTGGATGAGCTCCGGCGATGTGGGCGGCCTTGGAAAAGGCCCGAATTTGATGCCGTCTGCACATGACTGCTGTTCTGGGCTCGTTCTTAAGTCCTCTCGCGACTCCTTGACACAAGTATTCCCTCGGTGTGGTGGTAATGAACTGATGCCCTCTTCTCGTGTAAATTGACTTATATGCTCTCTAGCCTCTCTCCCTAATTGTCTGCATGTGTCTCTCTTATTGGGGGAAGGGTGGAGGTGGTTGCCTTCAGTACCAAGCCTTTCAGCCACGTGCCATGGTTCGTGAATGATCGGGGGTGGGGAGTGGTGATCTTGTCCCTTGACTTTACCATCTCAGCTTATTCTTTCGCGGTTTGGCTACAAGGGTGGCAGGAATGAGGAGTATTCGTGGCCCCCACATTCAATTCATCAGCCGTTTTCTCAGGCGTGAAGCTAGAGGTGCTCTTGCTTGACTCTGCAATTTCTCCCGCTTTCCTACATATTTACATAGCACTTTCTGGGTGCTCCGGCGATATGCCAGCTCTTACTCGGCACAACCTTGACACGTGTAACTGCGATTCGATTTGGCTTTCCACATGCCTTGTGACACGTGTCAACTGGTAGGCGATCGCGAAGGGGGTCAGCGAGGCTTCTACTCCAAAATGCGTTACATGACAATTCTGTATAGTAATTCAAAATGTATACATAACTGTTATGTCGAAAAAATGTTATTAACAAATTAGAAAAATTCAAATTTTGGATGAACTTTAAAAATATAACTGGTTGCCTGAATTTGGTGAGAATCGGTTGATTGTTTCCTGAAATACTATGAAATTTTTATTTCCAAACGGCACTATTTTAAAAAATGGCGTTATCATAATTATGAGTGGAGCCGGTGTATGTCTCTTACATGTAAAAGCACCTGAACAATTGGTTGTTACCTATGATGTAATATAACTAATCAGTTATAAGTTTTTACAAGTTTAAGTATGTGGCAACACCATAATAGCACTTGGATGTGAAATCCCAGCAAAGAGATAAACTGTGTGTCAGGAAAGAGAGAATGTAAACAGCACATAAAACAAGTACTAATTTTAACCTGGGAGAAGTGAATGTGTCATAGCACAATACGTCTAGTGTGCGTTATGATGCTGAAAAATGTTTTAAGTCAATAACATTGAAACTTAAAATGTGAACCACTGAACCGATTTCGGTTACACAAAATGTTATTTACTTATATGCATTATACACAAGCTCTACAAGACCTAGAGTATGAAACTTGCCAGTAGATCGAATTAATGTTTAATAAATCCTTATTACATCATCAAGTTCAAACTCCCATCTTCTTGCAAGAGTACAAAACAGGTGATGAATAAATACTAATTACAGCAATCGAATTAATATAATCTTCATGTACTGGATGTACTGGAACTGTCATCCAGCAAATAGGGTGTTGAGGATCTAATTCAGCCAGACTTGTAAATGTCGAATCACCTGAACAATGATGTTAGCGAAAAAAAAACACCATTCCAAAAGTTTACTTCCTGCTTATCAGCCATGCATCACAGACGAAATCTCAGTATATAACACTCTTCGACAATAACTACTTTAGGGCACCACATGTCAACTGAAATAGGTTCAGTTATTCTCATTTCACAATATTGTTTGTGAAAATTGCAACACCCAGAAATCATGGCACGAATGTATCCAAACTCGGAGGTTGTCTAGAACAGTGTACCAGCAATATGTGATAACGATTGCAGAGAGATGGCATATACGTAGGTCCAGCAGCACCTTCATGTGTGTGACCTGTAAGGTCAGTTTTACGTCAAGTTCAGTCAGTGATGTGCCGTCAAACGAAGTAAAAGCATCTGCCAGTATGCCTCAGTGACGTCAAAGGGAGCCATATCAGCTTGTGAGTGAGTTTTAATGGGTCGGTATGATTGGTTTCCAGGAAACGAGGTTGTCATACGATGACATTTCAGCTCGTACAGAGCATTCTGCATCGTGAGTGATGTGTGTGAGGAGCCAGTGGACACAAGAGGGTCGTCCGCAGCGAGGAGCGGATACTGGACCGCGCAATGAGATCTACAGCATAGGATGACTACCATCTTGTCCGCGTGGCCATAACGAACCATACAGCATGGACAACGGTGCACCACAATGGGTGCAGACCTGCCTGTGTCGACGGTTAAACACCATCTGCTGCGGGCTGGACTGGTAACACACATGCCACCGGCGTCCATTGTCCGGAAACCACAAACGCCTCAGACTGCGATGGATCCGTGAATGCCGTCACTGGCGCGTTGAGTGGCAAAATGGAGTGTTTTTGGACGATTCCTGCTATAACTTGTCCTGCAGTAATGGCCACTTACGTGTTAGCCACTACCTTGGTAACCGCAATCTGGTAGCCTGCAATGTGAAGCAGCATAATGGACAAACGCGAACTGAGATGGTTTGGTGCGCCATTCGATACAACATGCGACCACGACTCCTATGTATTGAGGGCACTCTGAACGGCAACCGCTGCATCAGAGAGGTTTAACAGCCCGAGGTTCTGCCCCTCCTTCAGGCAACCCCACATGCAATTTTTTCAGCAGAACAATGCCCAGCAACATGTGGCGAGGAATGTGCAACTCTTCTTCAATGAACGACGGGTACCACTGCTTCCTTGGCCTGCATGTTCGTCACGGTCTGCCAGCAACCAATATTGATGCTTTGAGGACTCGCATACCTACTGCGTGGAGGGAGATTCCCCAGGAACATACCCCAGTTCCTTATTTATTCCATGCCACGTATACTAGAGGTTCTACTTGCACATGTGGGGGCTTTACACTGTACTGAATTTTCAAGGACTGAGATTATTTACAGTTATGTAATCCTAATCATTTGTATGTTGTCATGTACCTAACATGTGGTATAAAGTTCATTTCAATCACATGTTTCCTTGTTGGTGTTGCATTTTTCACAAATGTTTGTATATTTCAAGGTTATGGAATTAGACAATTGATCGGGGTATCAAGGCACTCCAGTCTTCTGGTGCTGTGATGCGTTCACCTATCCCAGGATAAAATATGTGCTGGTATTACATGTTGTTTATCTTAGCACTATGCTGGAACACTTATTACATCTTTGCAGGGATTTCACATCCAAGAGCTGTTATCGTGTTATCTCATTGTTAAACTTTTACAAAATAGCAAGGAATAAGCTATAGTACGTCATAGATAACACAATCGTTTGTTCATTTGCCTTTGTATGAAAGCTATTTACATGTGCTCCGCTTATGCGCCTTGCATAAAACCTTAGAAAAAGTTTTGTGATCGTGAGAGATCATTCTTGGGGCAATATCCAACATGCCACGAATACAATAATTTACCAGAGGATATTGTTCACAGAAAGTGTGTCGATATATCTTAAGTGTAAATTATTACATATATAAGAATGATGGCACAGGCTGTCTTAAAGTAGTTGTGTAGAAGAGAGTTACATTCTTTGCCAATTGATTCTCCGAAAACAATTTTTTTTATGTAGCACTATCTTATAAAATAACACATAAAAGAGACTATGCGTAGACACAATTTATGGCAGTAATAGATACTGCCAGCATACAAAGTTCTGTTTCAGTTTGTTGAATAATTTTGACGCTCCCCGCGTCCATGCATTTTTGGCCGTCAGAACACACGCGCTAGCGAAGCCTGCCGGCGGTCAACACCAATAAATATTAAGGGTGGTGGACGTGTCCAAATAAAGGATACCGCGCCTCATAGCTGCAAAGACGGGCCACCCAAGTTTCCTGCACGTGCAGACGGCATCCGGAGGCAACGGAAGCCACCAGGGCACGAACACAGCTACACTGGGCAGCCGCCCCAAGATACGCCGAGGTCCCACGACCCCGGGCTTCACCGCAATAAAACCCTGAGAGCTTTTGGGGCGGGCGTGCGGAGAGAATAGCGGCAAGGCAGGCGAACCACACATACGCCAAGCCAAGAGGCCACCCAAATATTTCCGCATGCACAGGACGAAGTACTTAAACTTGTAAACCAGGATTGAGGGGCAACACCGGACCCACGTGCGCCGGAGGGCCGCACACGTTGTTTTATAACCCAGAGGGGACGCGGCCATCGGGCGGCCACCTGCAGAAATAACACGAGTTCAATATGGCGATGGGAGCCTACAAAAACGACGAGAGAGAGGAAGGGGGAGTTCAGTCAGGCGCTAGCCGTGAGACAGGGCAGTCAGGCGCGAGCAGTGAAACGACACAGTTGGTCGGAGGTCCGTCCGCGAGACGTCCGGTGTTCGGAGCCGGACGACGGGAGTTTGCCACGAGCAGTCAGTGGGAAACATAAACCAATCCAGCAGGGAATCAATCAGCCGCAGTAACGAGCCGAAAGTGACACGGGAGTACGGTACTGCCACCCCGGGATGCGCAGATAGGCGGTCACTACATTAAGGGGTCCGCCAGATCCGGACGCGAGTCAACCAGCCAGTTTACCGCAGAAGCCAGTCAGTCCAAGCAGTTGCAACGCACCGAGGAGGGGAGGATCGAGTGGTGAGCTTCGCCGGAAGGCCACGTCGAGCTAGTGGGAATGTCCAGCCGGGACGTGGTAGGGCAAGGAACAAGCCGTTACTGCCCTACATCGAGAACGGGAGCGAGGGACGAGCCCGACCGAAGGGCGTCCGCTCAAGGAGAAGCCAGCCGCGTGCAACAGACCAATGACAGAGGCCGACAAACGGGATGTAAGGTGGGAAGCATCCGAGAAAACCCATGCACAACGCCGACGGGAACCGAGGAGGGCGGAACGAGTCCGCGAGGAGACGACCACGGCAGCCGGCCGTCATCAGACGCAGAGTCCTGCCAGTTCCCGCTCACCAGACCTCAACTGCAGGACCAGCTACCAGCACAACAGGACAGATAAGTACAGTCATCCAGCGTGTGTGAAGAGTACTACCCCCCTACACCCCCCCCCTTTTTATAAACGGGAAGGAGTTGTCTCTAGAGCTCGTGAGTGAATTATAACTTGTTCAAGGAATAATAAAACTAGATTGTTTTTTTTGAACTCCAATCGCCATGTGTTTACTTCAGTAGTAAATTGGTCCTTTAGACAACAGTGTCAATCACCTTTCTCCAAAACCACAGCTCTGGGANAGTAGTAAATTGGTCCTTTAGACAACAGTGTCAATCACCTTTCTCCAAAACCACAGCTCTGGGAGTTCTCAATTTCGTAGATACAGCATACAAAGCTAAAAGATTATATAACTACCTTTTTTTAATTAGTATTTGAGCTACCTTAAAATATTAATTTATAGTCTCCCAATGTTGGCCAAATATGGGAAAAAATAGTTGATAGTTCACGACATTAAGAATTAACTTTTGCATCTAGTGCTGTCTTAAAAAATGGTGGACAAATAAGTATTTCTGTATACATATTTGGTCTTTCTATTCAATATTGCCAGCATACAAACATACGCGGATATTTGTTACATAATGTAGTTAACTTTAATAGTTACATTTCCGCCATTTATGAAATTAAGTTGTTGACCTACTTAAAACTTGCAAATTTATATGGCCTGTCATAATACCATTTGTTTTTCAGATATAATGTACTAATCTAAAGTCTTTATATGAGCACCATTTTAAAAATAAGTGCCCAAGTTACTTTAAACATACTAGTTTACATCGCCTACCAATGTGCTACATGTTAGCCAAATTTGGTAGGAATTGGTTATTTGTTTCCCAAGATATGACATAACCTTACATATTAATATACTTTTACCTTACAAAATGGCTGACAAAGGTTTCTACATATTTTGCAAAGGGTATTACATTACCTTCATCAAGTCGGTCTGGACACATTTCGAGGCCACTTACGTGTGTGAAACTTGAGAAGACGTCCTGTGCACTGCGTCCTATGGTCGGCGTTTGACGGTGCTGTCCGCATGAAGTCTGTTTCCCGTGGTAGCCTGGTCAGCTACTTGTGCAAAACTGGGCAAGTTGGCGCCCTCATACACCCTCCAAACCTTAGTTGTTTCCCGTGACCGGGTGGCCACGTGCGCTACGTCATCATGTTACGTCAGTGGAACACTGCAATGTGATTGAAAGATATATTACTGCCACTTCTAGGAGATTCCTCCGTTTTGAATTCAATGATAGTGGTTGCAGAGCCCGATTTTATAACGCTTCTCAAACATGACGACGGCGGACAGTCTGGGGAGGACCCACGTTGCGCCTTTTCAATAATGAAAGCTTAAAATAAGAATTTTAATGAGGGTGAAGTAATATTATAGATCTTTGATGTTTGGTTCGTTAGGGTTTCTATTGGTACAAAAAGTTCAGTCCTTCTCTATGTATTAACCTACGTAACTGTGTAAATGTATTCCATTATTATAAGTCTATTGTAATTCATTTTTATATGAAAAGGTGACGAGGGAAAAGGTAGTACCTTTTAATGTAGGTTAAATTTCGGTACCATTATTTATTTTTTATCGTTCCTAGAATCATTGTTCAGTCTGATATTTCGGTGATAGTACCTTTGTTAAGATCGTCTAATGGTGCGTTTTAATATTGGGTGTGTAGAATTATTTAATATAGGGAAATGGAATAGAGAACAATAAATTAGACCGGGAGGGGGATTCATTTTATTGTATATTTTGCCAATGTGAAATATCTTTGGGGCGGAGGGTGTAAAAAAAGTTCTGTCTGTGAAAATATAAATACAAAAGAATTTCTGAATTTTTTTACTTGCCCAAGTGACCTAATCATCATCAAGCTAACAAGTTTGTCTTTTCGGTATTATATACCCTGACTAGTAATAATGAGTGACGTGATTGTGGAGTTGAGGTATGTTTTGCGCATGCGATAGTGTTCCTGTGTATCCTAGGGAATCCTTGGACTCTGTTGCACATTTGATGCTTGTAATACATAATACATACTTCTTGCATAAAAAGTTCGGTCGAAATTAGCTAAACTATATGGTAGATATATCAAACAAACTTAAAAGTAAAAAAAAAACAGTTTTTTTGAAAATAAGTGCGTCGCGTGGTTGAAAACTATGAAAGCCAGATATTCTTTCCAAGTACTTTTTGTGTACTGAGTTTAGTGAAATTTGGTTCGCGGGTTCTAAAGTTCTTAGGAGCTCACACAGACACACAGACGCCCATTCACACACATACTTGCTCGCAGGAAAGTGATCTCATAAGCCTATCTTTCCTTCTGAAAGTAGGCCAGTGAAATACGTGCTTTCTTTAGCTTAGCTTCAATGTAATATGCTATAACAGTTAAGTTATTGGAAAGCTTGCCTATCCCGTGTTCTCAGAACATACAGCTACCAAACATTTTGTCCAATAAACATGTAGAAAATGTATTAATTGTTCACTATTTAGGGGAAGAGGCATTGTTTTATCAGAAACAACTTGTCGCAACTCTAGGAAAGGTGTGCATTGGAAGATTTCCATCACATCGCATCTCGTGGATGGGAAAAATTACCATAGTAAATTTGGAAAGAACGAGATGCTCTTCCATCTCATTTAAAACGATTGGAATAACAATTTTTCTTCACACAAAATAACGCCCATTCAGGCCACCTACAATTAAATTCTGAAGAGACAAAAACTATTTCCAACGATACATTGCTCCCTATAGGCTGTTCACAGTAAAGCGAGTACTTTTGAGGGGCTAGTTAATTTTTCCTTTCAGCCATTTTTTATCCTATAACACAATTTTTTAATAAATATTTTCATGTAAGCAATAAACAAAGTGTTAATATTCCACCGCGCTAGGAATTTGACGTCAGAAGCTAAAATAAAATATATTTATTGACTATTATTTCAANGCGCTAGGAATTTGACGTCAGAAGCTAAAATAAAATATATTTATTGACTATTATTTCAAATGAGAGGGTTTTCAAAAGTGCTCACTTTACCGTGAAGAGCCTACAGTACCTATGAAGACTTCTGCTAACCAGGCCGGTCTGGTATAAGAGCGTAGCTGCTCTGTTGCTCGCTCAGCACGCGACTGCTTGTGTCACGAAGTTTGCCGAGTGCAATCGCGTGATGCATGACGTCACGCGCTCNAATGAGAGGGTTTTCAAAAGTGCTCACTTTACCGTGAAGAGCCTACAGTACCTATGAAGACTTCTGCTAACCAGGTCTTGGGTGAGGCCGGTCTGGTATAAGAGCGTAGCTGCTCTGCTGCTCGCTCAGCACGCGACTGCTTGTGTCACGAAGTTTGCCGAGTGCAATCGCGTGATGCATGACGTCACGCGCTCNTGCTCGCTCAGCACGCGACTGCTTGTGTCACGAAGTTTGCCGAGTGCAATCGCGTGATGCATGACGTCACGCGCTCCCATTGGTGGTTCCCCACCTATTCACCCAGCTGTTTAAGAAATAAAAGACCTTCGTCATTGCTATACACTTGCGCTTGACTGAAATTTTAAATTGGATATGACGTTCATAAATAACGAAAAATTCCTCCCCGCACTCTTGAGATATTTTTCCGCTCCGGCAGGAAAGGGGTGTAATAATTAGGGTTTATAAACCCCGGCTGGTGTCAGCTTGGGTAAATAAGCTCCCTTTACGCGAAATGGAAAGGTGCGATGGTATAACATGTTAACTTCTGAGGTCAAAAGTGTTGCGCCCTGAACTTAGAACATTAATTTTTCTTGCTCATGCTTTGTTTCAGTTTCTCTGAACGGAAAAGTTCTGATTGACATGTACAAATGGTGGCTCTCTAAATAAATTATTTATGCTAAGTTTGTCAGAGTGTCGTAGTAATTTTTTAAGAATAATATCATGTATTTGCTACGATAACTTAAATCTATATTCTTCTATATGCTTGTATAGTGATAGGAATATTATTAATTAGTTTCATACAGTAAACAAAATATTGACGCGTCCCGCGTCCCGAAATNCTTGTATAGTGATAGGAATATTATTAATTAGTTTCATACAGTAAACAAAATATTGACGCGTCCCGCGTCCCGAAAGATATTTTTTCGTTAGAAGGCACACTCTGTCGAAACTCGCAGGCTGGCTACCGCAATAAATAAGGGTTTGGCGAGCGTGCTAGAAAATGGTGCCAGGATTCCAAGGCGGAATGAACACGTGGTGTAGGGGCCACATGCGGAGGAAGACAGATGCAGCTGCGTCTCGCNCTTGTATAGTGATAGGAATATTATTAATTAGTTTCATACAGTAAACAAAATATTGACGCGTCCCGCGTCCCGAAATATATTTTTTCGTTAGAAGGCACACTCTGTCGAAACTCGCAGGCTGGCTACCGCAATAAATAAGGGTTTGGCGAGCGTGCTAGAAAATGGTGCCAGGATTCCAAGGCGGAATGAACACGTGGTGTAGGGGCCACATGCGGAGGAAGACAGACGCAGCTGCGTCTCGCAGCTACAAGGGGATGCTAAACTCACACCAGCAGCTGCGTCTCTCCCGAGCCGGCTACCGCAATAAATGATGAGAGCTTTTGGCGAGCGTGAGAGAATAATAGCGATGCGATATCCAGAGGCAAAAGAAACACTGCACCGACCAAGGGGGCCACCAAGTGTTCCAGCACGTGCAGAGCGGAGCAGTAAACTTCAATGCCAGAATCGAGGGACAACGCTGGGCCCATGTCCGGGTAGCCAGAGCACCGAACACGTGTTTACGACCCAGAGGACATGGCGGTCAGCCCGGCCATGTGCAGAGATGACGCAAGTTTAATATGGCGAATGAGCATACAAAAACACGAGGAAGAGGAAGGAACGGGGCAGTCAGCCGATGTGAAGCGCGGAGTTCGGAGTGGCGCCGGGAGGAACGCGTTCGAGGGAAGGCATCGAGACGTCAACACCGGTAGGCGAGGACCTGTCGCAGCCCAGGCGTCATAGCCCGTCCACCGAGTGACGGAGCGGTCCCGAGGTCGCCGGCTGGAACATGGACCATCGCCTCGAGACAGCTAAGTAGAGACATACAGGAAGTGTGACGAACATTGCTCCCCACGACACAAATCGCCGCGTCAAGCCCTACATAGCCTACATAGCTAGGGGGGGGAGAGTTGTCTCGTGTCTTCATGTAGAAGTTAACCTGTTAAGCGAAAATAAAACTGACATATGTTAACTCGCAAAGAAGGTGGATTTATTTGGTAAATTGGACCTAGGGATAGTAGCGTCAACATATTCCTACGCCTGGACACTGAGGGCTAGCATCAATTGCTGGCGCCTTAAGCAGAGAGCAGAATCAATAACTACTTATACGCCATAGCATTGAGGAGGTATCAATATATTATAATGTTACGTATGGCGTAATTACAGCCAGTGTTATTAAGATACAATGTATTTACAGATAAAAATATCACGGATTAAAAATTTATTATAAAAGTAAAGAATTTATATACACATGTAGTAGTTAAAATTTGAAAATGAAAAGTAAATTTATTACAAAGTGTACAAATATTCTTTCAGCATATTTATTTAGTATTGCATTTTCTATACTTCACCCTCCACCTTCACAAGCTTTGAAGGTAAACTAATTATCTTCATATTTTTGTTGTAAAAGCTAATGAAGGTTCGCTTGGTAGTGTAAGTTAGCCCCTTGTCAGTTGGTGGTGTCAGACTGGTGACGATCGGGGGCTTTGAGTAGATATTAAAGTTTGATTCTTGCGCCTTCAGCGCGGTATTTTCTATTTATTAAAAATCACCAATAACATTTAAATCATTTTTTACGCTAAAAATCGATCTTTTATGTTCCAAAATAGCTACAATTAATAAACTCTCATTTTACGCCTCCTGAGCGCAGTCCAAAATGGGGACGGAATTATCCATTCTTAGTAAATATTAGAAAAACTACGTTACTCTCAAAATGTAAAAAAAATGGGTTAATTATGGCAAATTACATTTCTACGCAAAAATTAAGAAGGAAGTACAAACGATAAGTGGGACAGTAGAATGATTATCATCGTACAGATACAATGTATTTTAAATGGGACAAAACTGACACTTGGTACCAGCGCCGCCGCCGGTCGGCCGCCATGTTATGACGTCAACTAAACGCCATATGGGACCCAGGTGACCTTTGACCTTAACCCATGACCTTGACATTGACTTCATACAGTGACCTTGAATAACCGTAAAACCAAAAACATGTAGAATAATTTTAAAATTGCAAAGAAGTATTATAAATATTTTTGGAAAATAATTTAAAATTAAAGAATTATTTAAAAAAATTATTTCAAGATTTACAAGTAGGAGGTACAGGGTTCGATGACAGGTAGATCGACTAAGCTGCCGACGTGACCAGCCCTCGCCAGTGTCCATCTCGTCAGCCATGTTAGATGTCGGAGGCCTTGACATTTGACTTTAACCCCAGTGACCTTGAAGCCAAAAAATTCTAAAATTCCCCAATAAACAAAAAGAAAATTTTAAAAATTATAAAAGATTTCAAAAACTTATCAAAAATATATTTTACCATTTTGTAAAACAAATATTATAAATTATCATTAAAGTTCGGTCATTTCCAAAGTTCCCACCACTACCGACCCATGTCAATTATTTGCACGAAATGTAATGGGTAAATTACTCTAATTTGCTCGACCCTTTACCCGCCATGTGATATCTAATGTCCATTTAATATTAGTATCACCCACTAGAGCGCACTAGTCAGTTAAGAAATTCCAGTACATCAGATCGCGGGGCATAACCGAGAAACGTAATCTGTAGCCATCGCACATAGAATTTTTTTTTTTTACACATTCCTCCTTCGTACTAATAGTACGAATTGCCGTAGCCTGGAGACAAACTTCGTAGTACTCCAAAATTAATCTGGCCATTTAGATTTTAAAATGCGGGGATTGAGGATCTCTTCAGTTCACTTCTCCACAAGTAATCACTTAATAAATAAATTTAGGGGCACTGAACCTACTTTGTAATGATTCGGCCGTAAAAAATTTCAATTCTGCATCGCTCTAAACTTAGGTTGAACCGACTAAGGTAAAGACGCCAAAGCTTCTTTTTTACAAGAAGAAGTAACTGGAATTCCTTGGTGAAGTCACAGATAACCGAGCCCATGGACTTAACATACTAAGACAAGTACGTTCAAAATTGCCGCCTAAGAACATATGGAAACTACTACTCCTTGAGGAGATACAAGGAAAACACTGCATTACATGAAAAAAAAAAAAAACCTTTTATACCTTGGCAGTGGCGGCCGATAGTTTAAACATGCCCCACGTGCTATGGATGTAGCCAGCTCCAACCCTCCCCCCATCATCCAATTTGTTTTATCCCAGTGTCTGGGTAAGTAGAGATGACTTCCTGCTCCCTTCCCGAAAATATAAATTCTGTGGGCTACGATGGGGCCATGAGCGTATATTCTCTGAAAAACGTTTATTTATACAGCTAGTTTCTTAGTAAAACTATACCTATCAACCGCAAATTAGTCTCATTAACTTTACATTACGTCCAAAAGTTTTCACTTTTCAAAAACAATAGTATTTTATTGAACTTTTTAACTTAAATCTGGTTTGATTTTGCAAATTTACTACCACTCCAGGTTATTTTTCTAACATAAACTACCATGCGACAAATTTTCACCCAAAACATGTTACAATATGGATCCTATATTTCGTTGTGATAAGACAGAAAACTGGCAGTTTAGTAATTGGATAACGCCCTTTATCACTCTAAAAACTAACTGGTTGATGAGAAGCTGGAAAACTTATTTGGAACAGTATGTATGTGTCAGCACTGATAAGAGCAATTTTCATACTCTTCCCCACCAAATTCAAAGTTCGTTTACACATCGAAGATGTATTGGCACTGAAAATGATCACGCTGATTTTCTTCCAAAGATCTGTTAGTTCATTTATTAATATGCAATTGAACTAAGTGAATTTTAAATGCCACCCGTAAGTCACACATTATTTTTAATTAACAATACCAAGAGCTATAGAAAAGTATGTTGATTATAACCTTGACAATCTTCTGTGGCCTTTTCTCAAGACTCCTAGCAGCAGTAATCTATGAATAATGAACCCATTCAAACTCAGCGTACACAATTGTGTACATTACGCACGTGTAGATGATTAGTGGTCTGTACTGCATGCTACGAAGCTCAGTGTCCAATGATCTTATCTTTGGTAAATGCTTCGCAAACGCTTTTACTGGTCTACGTAATAATTTCTTCTTATAACTGTAGTCAAGCAAGTAGCCTACCGCCCATTGATTGTGACAACGTAACAAGTGCTGTGTCGACCTAAGTACAGCAAGCATCATAAATATTTTAGTTTTCAACACCTGAAACCGTTAATTAAAGTAGGTCTGAAAGGGTTAATTTTCTGGCAGTTACGTAATTATACGAATTCGTTCTTTATAGTTTTTATCTTTTAGTGTTATTAACTTTTTCCTACTATTATTCCATAAGTAAACCTAGTGGTCTAACATTTTATAAAAACTGCTTTCCACTGAATGTTGTTTAGAAAGAGCAGTAGCCATGAAACTGAAAAGTAATAAATATTAAAGTACAGTCACTGTATCGATGATTAAATACTGAACGAGAGCTCCGCTAATAAGACAGTCGTATCATTCTAGAATATAAAAGCTACAGTGTGGGTTTGATATCCCTGAACCTAAATCTGTTGGGGTTGTACAAGCCAATAAAGAAGTATTTTTCAGTTTATGTAACATAAATGGAAACTTTTAAGACCTACATAAAATCACGGTTTCAAGTGTTACAAACAAAAAAAAAACCTAACGAATGGTGTCGTCCACAAGGCACTTGTTTAGTTATCACAACCAGTGAACTGTAGCCTTCGTGTTCGGCTATAGTAATATGAAACATTAAAAACTGAACTAGTAGCATGCTGCACGGTTTACGAATCATTTACGCACACACACGATCGTTGGGTACATCGGAGTCGCATGTGTACCAAATTTTTCCGTCTTGCATGTAAGTAAATGGGATAGTTGCAATTTTTATAAAACAAATATAATTTTGTAAAATATTCCTATTTGTTTAGTGTTACAACCTATAACTATAATTAACTTTGTTCCTGACACTAGAAAAAATATATGACGAAATATGTCACAGACTCGATTTAGCAAAACTTTGGCGTACACATATATATTATTTGAACATAACAACTGAATAAAAAAAACTATTAAAATGGTTTAAAATATTATTTGTAGGGTATTCCTGCCCAGTTTCCCTAAATGAAAAGGGAAGAATAAAAAATTCCTTTGATGACAGCTATATTTATTTCACGTTTAAATTCTTAACTTTTTTACATTGGAATAAGCTTGCTTAATAATACTCAGTGCCAAACACAGTGATATTTTTACAGTTTGATCTTCTAAACACTATTTGAGAGTGTGAATAACCGTAATGAAATAAAGTTTTGGCTCCTTAAAGTATATATCAAAATTCCAACCAAACACGAAATTTTACACGCAAATAAATATAATTTCTCCATATACCGCCAGCTTAGATGTGCCCTCTTTGGAACAGCAACGCACCTTGCGGCTGGAATTTTCTCCATGCCAACTCATCCATAAGAAATCTCGTTTTGTTCCCAACCAGTGTAGGAAAAACTTTATCATAGGTGACCTGAAGCTTCATCACATTGCACCGCACATCATGATGCCAGGAGCAGTGCCGTTGTGTTACTCCACAACACTGGCAGGCTGCCTTATCTTCCCTCAACGTTATCATAATCCCGAAAGAAGGTCATGTTTAGAAAGGCAGAACCAATATTAATCACAGAACATGACGCGACACCACTCTACATTACCACATGACTCTCGGGGCCGCGGTGGCTGAGCAGTTAGACTGCTCGCCTCCCACCCAGGCGAACCGAGTTCGATCCCCGGCCAGGTCACTCCTAGATTTTTGCATGTGGGAAACGTGACGGACGATGCCGCTGGCTTGATGGTTTTCTCGGAGATCACCTGATTCCCCCGTCATTTCATTCCGGCGATGCTCCATACTCACCTCAATCATCCTCATCGGCTCTCAAGACCTCGCTGTTAAGAGCCACCAAACCTCTTCTATTACGCCAATCACCCCATACCTTCCCATTACGGCTCACTCCAAGTACCATATTCTCTGCCCAAGTGTTAGTGGCAGCCTACACACGGGATGGTGTACCCGTAGTCTGGCTGATTCTAGTCACGTAAACACAGTGCGGTGTGGTGGTTTGGAGTGTCCGGCATATGTGTCCAGAGGGCGGGAGTCGATGTCACGACGTTATAGATAGCCCGGGAAATAAAGGCCAAACATTTTCCGTTGTCAGAACTTATTCCGAGAAATTTGAATTTTTCTCACATGATATACATTTATCAGATACGTATTTCCAGAAAATTCTCTGCTTCTTCTCGTTGTGAACCCCACTTCACTATTCAAAAAACCTGTGAGAAAATGGAATTTTCTCTCAATCATTTGTAAATCCTTTATTAATGGTCGAATCAAGTAAACCTTTATCGTGTTTTATTCTTCGAGTTAAGACCTATAGCTTTGACTCAGACAACATTTTCTGGAATATTAATAATTTAGTTGTTATAAAATTGCAAAAATTCAAAAATATGTTTCTCGAAATATATAATATTAATTCTGTAGCTTTCTTAAGTAACTGAAATACAGAAAACCAGCTTCCTATAAAAGTTGCAGTACGTATTTCAAGCTTTTAAATGATATATATTTTATATTAGAGAGTGCACTGATACGTCTGAGCAGGTGTGAAATTTAGCACGAGCAGATGTGGCGTGGCTCACGCGCTTCAACCTCATCCATCTAACCATTCGTATACTGAGGCGTACGCCTCTAATTATTGTTTAAACGATTGCAGAAATAATTTATACACATTTTACTTTGGCACCAATGTGGTTTTACAACCAATGAAAATATTAAACCTTTTCTATTGTTGACATATTTTTTTTTAACAAATCATCAAATGCATATTTCTGGCGTCGATTCTATAGGTATATAGGCTTTATTTTTGATGTACAATCACAAATAAATGTTCGTAACATGTGCATATAAATTAATTATAGAGTAATAGTTGTGAAAATTGGAACACCCAAAAATAATTACTAAAATGTATCCTAACTCGGAGGATATGTAGAACAGTGTACCAGCAATACGTGATAACAATTGCAGAGAGATGGCGTACGCGTAGGCCAAGCATCACCCTTTCGTGTGTGACAGGTGAGGTAAGTTCAGTCAGTGAATAGTTGTCAAACGAAGTTAAAATAAGTGCCAGAATGCCACGTCGACTTCGAAGGGTGCCATATCAGCATGTGAGTGAGTTCGAACGGGGCAGAATGATCGGTCTCTGGGAAACGGGTTTGTCATACCGTGACATTTCGGCTCGTACAGAGCATGCTGCTACAACAGCAATGCGTGTGTGGAACCAGTGGATATAAGAGGGCCGTACGCAGCGACGAGCGGGTACTGGAACACGCAATGTGACCACAGCACGGGATAACAGCCATTTTGTCCGCAAAGGGCGTAACGGACTGTGTATCCTCGTCCACAGAGTTGGCTCGACACTGGAGTACTGCAACGGGTGTGGACCTATCTGAGTAGACGGTTCGACGCCATCTGCTGTGAGCTGGACTGGTGGCACGCATGCCATTGCGTCGGCTTCCATTGTCTAGAAACTACAAACGCCTCATACTGCAATGGGCACATGAACGCCATCGATGGAGTGCTGAGTGGCAAAATCTAGTGTTTTCGCACGAGTCCCACTTCGACGTGTCCTACAGTGATAGACGCTACCGTGGTGATCGCAATCTGCCAGCCTTCATTGTGGAGCGGCATAGTGGACAAACGCCAAGTGTGATGGTTAGGGTTGCCATTGGATACAACATGTGATCTCGACTCCTACATATTGAGGGAAATCTGAACAGCAGCCACTACATCACGGAGGTTTTAGATCCCTAGGTACAGCCCCTCCTTCAGGGTACTCCACGTGCCGTATTTCAGAAGGTCAATGCCCGGCCACATTTGGCGAGGAACGTGCAAGCCTTCTTTAATAAACGACGGGTACCACTGCTTATTTGGCTTGCACGTTCGCCTGACATGTCACCCATCGAACATGTCTGGGATATGGTTGGTCGACTACTATTTCGTCACGCTCCTCCGGCAACCACTGTTGATGCTTTGTGGACACGCATACAAACCGCGTGGAGGGAGATTCACCAGGAACAAATACAGTTCCACTTTGATTCCATGCCCCGACGTTTAGGGGCTCTGATTGCAGCACGTGGGTGCTTCACACCATACTGAATTCTCAAGTATAGAGATCATGTACAGTTCTGTAATCCTATTCAAATGTGTATTGTCATGTAACTAACCTGTGTTAAAAAGTTCTTTTCAATCCCATCTATCCTTCTTGCATTTTCCACAGATGTTTAATTGTGTATTGGCAGTTTTGGTTTTGGAAAGGAACAGATAACAGACTCACTTGAAAATATGGACCTCTAGGATGTTCGCGACGGTACGAATTTCTGTTCAATGTGAATTCTGTGTATGCGACGGGATTATGTTACGATGTTGTGTCGCAAGTGTGTGTGTACACGACTTAATATGTGTAAATGCTGGTAGCCAACGAAGTTTAATGGAGTTTAAATAGATGTTGCTGTGTGGAATGTAGAAACTCTAGTGTTTATTTACCCTACACTCATTAACACTGGGTCCCCTACATTGAATATGCTGCATGAGGAGTGAAGAGAAATTTGGGTGACTCTTAATATCGAGGTCTTGAGAACCGACGTTAATGAAGTGAGGTGAGTGTAGAGCAACGCCAGGATGAATGGGCGGGGGAAACGGGAGATCCCCGAGAAAACCCGCTGACACGCGGCATCTTCCGACACGATTCCGGGGAGCGACCACCAAGGTGAACCACCTTGATGAAAGGCGAGTAGTCTGACCACTACACTGCCGAAGCCCCGTGTCTTCTTCCGGGGATCGGCTGCTAATATAACAGTGGTCCGCGCCGCGTTGTTCGCTGGCTCGCATTCCTGGTTCCCTGCTCTGCTGTCTATTTATTGTATTTGCGTAATTATATTAATTTACGCATCATAACATCAACATGCTTTGCTTTATTTGTGACAAATTCCAGTCAAACATTTTTCTTCAGAAGACAAGCGTACAGATTTTTGTAGACTAGTCACGGTAAAGTGAGAACATTTTAAGTGTCTCCCAGTAGGCATAATAACCATAAAATTATATTTTCTTGTGGACTCAGGTGTAAACTTTTGTGATCTATAAAATACATACTCTCTGTATTTTTGTGACACGGCAAATTCATATTAAAAATTGGCGAAATAATATAAATAAGCAGAAATTAACTACTAAGCACGGCTTTAAAACGTGCTCACTAAAACGTGGACCAGATACTCTTTTTTAAGACTGATACAAAGCTTGATAAAGAAAATAATTTGGCCTCATTCTGATCAAGTATAAACAAAACCTAGTAACAGCAACCGCGAATTGCTTTATTTCTGTTTGTATGAATTCACCAACTGACGTAATGAGCGGTCGTCAACGATATAAAAATAATGCCACATGAAATTGATTGCATTAGACTAAATAATATTTAAAGGCTGTTGACGGTAAAGTGAGCACTTTTGAACTCAATCCTCTGAAAAATTTCACTGCCCCTATCTGCACAGGTTTTAATGGGAACAATGACATGCGCCCATTAAAGTTTGTAACGACGGAAGGAAATTAGTCCAGTGTCTTAACGTTGAATTAAATGTATTAGGTAAATATTTGTGAATACTGACATGATATCGTTTGCTTTCGGGTTTTTAAATAAATATAAGCATTTATGACAATTTTAAACCATTTACATGTATAAAAATGTCAAAATTTCCCTTGACTAACGTATTAAGAAAGTGATCAGGCACATGGCAATGGTGTTGTTACATATAGTGGAAGGATTCACAATGTACATACAATTAGATCTTAAGCAGTGCTTTCAAAAGCGCTCAGTTTACAGTGAACAGTCTATAGTAAGGCTACTGTAATCTTTTTCTGTTGTTGACAATGAGAACTCAAAGCGAGCACTGTTCAGTTTATCAACAGAATTTCCGTCCAGGCAGACGTATCTACAGTACTTGAAGTCGCTGTTTCTTTTCCAGCCTGTTGTATGGGGAAAAGTGGTAAGTTCATTTGGTTTCCAATCTCAAACTCAGGACATTGACGTTACATTATCTTATTACGCCTATATGAAGATTAAATGGTTGGGATAGATATGCTTACGTTCATTTTCCTGATAAAGGCTGGTCTGGGAGGCCGGGTCGAAGTTTTATTTTGTGCTTCGTCTAAAAATGACTAGTATATTTGAAGTAAGCACAGTGGTCCGTCGTAATGGCCGACATACGTACTTTCACGTATGTCAAAGCAGGAGAAAGCTGAAAGAACAGCAGAGTTGATGTAAAAGTTATGCCGAAATAATTATCAGCCTTGAAGAATTCTTGTAAATAAAAACATAATCTTGCTGACACTTAAGCGCGATATTTAGAGTTTGTTAATTACACAACAACGTCCCTTTGATTAATGTGATTGAATTATTTCATTAAGTTAGTATAGCTCACGTGGCCTACCTGCCGATGGAGGAACAAATTGTTACCATGGTCTCTCAATCACTTGATTACAGAGCTGGAGCTCAATTTCTGAAGTGCAGGCGCGTGGAACTCCCGCCGCGGATGTCCGATTTCCTCATGAGAAAGGCAGTTTAAGAATAAATAAAATATCGAAATTGTTAAATGCCATAGTTAAATTACGTAGAGACGACATTCTTTATTAATGCAAATCATCTCAGTTCGGTGATTTGGTGTTTATTGTTTCTGTGACAAAGTAAATGAAAAGTAAAGTAATGATATTGCTATTTTTTAAGCTTTGCGGAAAACGCGGCATATAATATTTTTATTTGCTTCATATGAAAATCAATCTGACATTTGAAGCTTTAAAAGTATTTGCTGCATTTTTAAATGATTAAATTATTTTCTATCAAAAGTAATTTGCTCTTTTAGTCTATACATAAACATTTCAAAACATTGTTATTTATGTAAGGGTGACAGATAAACAACGACTATTTAAAAGTCTTGTACTGCCTACGCAGGCACAATTATACACAACAATAAATAAAGAAGGAGCTATGAAAGTTAGGTCTATAATATTCCGACGTTGGCCTGCATTTCAATTAACTGTTTGCTAGTGAATTTTTTTATTTATATTTATTTATTCTTGATTGCCTCTAACAGCCAAGGCTCTTATAAAACAGGCTGTACAGGAAAATTACGGCCATAAAATAGGTTATACAGTATATAAAATACTTTAATAACTTAAATTAAGACTGATATCAAATAGAGCATATATATCTTTAAAGTCAACAATGGGAAACGCACACATACTGATATTAGAAAACAATTTCATTAATAACATAATAATTTAATAATTTCGTTAGTAACATAATTGAATATGACATAAGCATGTGGTTCAGGCGTCGTTAGCGTAATGAAAACGCCTGACTGACGTATCTTTGGCCATCGAAAAAAAAAGGTGTCCCATTTGAGACTGCTCGGGCGTTACCTGTTCACACGTGTCGTCGTCTCAGGACGGTGATAACGTGATTACGTATGTCACGAGCCCGCTCCACCATATCTGTCGTTTGCTACTGATATCCTGCCGACACGAACAGGGTTGGCCAATTCCCAACTCCCCCTGTGGGCGGGGTCGTCCATGCGTCACGCCTCACGACCGCCATCTGGCACATTTCCGCTCCAAAAAAACTCTTGACGACACTTGGCGCTCGCCGGTTTTTGCGCAAGCGCCGTCGCGATGTGCTGTTGTTTATTCACATTTCTCGTGTAACCTGAAAAAAAATATATATCGGTTGCATCGTCAGATTAACCAGGCGAACATTAACGGTTAATAGGATACACAGATCAAAGTCGAATGTTGTGTCGACAGTATTAATCCTACAAGTCAAGTAATTTGTTGTTATCTGTGATTCGTCAGTAATTATGTTACTCTTAATGTAATAAACTGTTTTACTTTTAATGTAGATGTAATATGAAGTAATTTTGTAGCAATGTTACCTCCTTACACTACTGTCAACATTAAGACGGTGTTTATGCTGCGGTAAAAGAAATTTTGTGTTGAACTGATATTAACCACTGTGTTAAATATTTTTGTAATTATTTTGCTTTAAAACAACATTCCTGTGTAAATCAATTAAGTACAAATATTTTGTCACAAAAATAAATATTACCTATGAAGAAGGAAATTGATCAAGAGGGGAGAATCGAACCCGCGAACTGACTGCGTAACAATCGCCACTTTACGAAATACAACATCCTACCGATTGCTTTACTTTAACATATCTGACCGCGTTTCATGTTGTCAGTATTCTATAACACTATAAAATAAATACAAACTTAAGTACTCTTTTTTTATGTGGAAATGCTTTCTGCTGTAGAAATATACAGTGTGCATATATGACACACGTAAACTGCACTGTAAGGTTTGAAAGCTGGTATAAGTTACATTTAGTTCTCATTATAGGCTTTAAAATTTAAATATACACTAAGTGGTAGGTGTTTAATTTTACGAGGTTATCGTTGTTCACTAGTAGCAGCCATTTTACAATGTCAAGTAGGTGTAATCTGGAGTTGGCTCGACATTACTTTATGGACGCAGTAGGCCTGGCCTAACCACAAATATTATTCTTCCTGTTATTTTAGCGCAAAACACATGGCTGTGGCAACATTACTTAGAGGCTTTGTTAACATTAACATTTCAACAGCATATTTGCGTTATAGAAATATAAGACTTTGCAAAGGGTTAATAATATTAACTTTTTTACAACCTTATTACTTTTACTACAACATAAACGTTCAGGGATATGAATAAATATTATTTCTTTGTTGCTACAAACTTATACTTTTTTCTCTGTACGTTTAATTGCAACCGTTCAAAAAAATTCTTGCCTGAATCAGCAATGGTGTATTTACGGTTTACCTTAAAATTACATCAAAAATGTACTTTTAAACTTGGTGGCTAGTGAAACTAGTAACAAATTAGGTTGCCCAAAATTGCAGAGTGCAACTTGAGCGACGCCAACCAGTATTTAAGTCCATTGTAATGTTGCTTTTTTTAATCTGGTACCAGGGTATTCAATGGACATACAGAAGAAAATCAATAATGTTCTCAAATGTGTTTGATTAACCGTGAACCAACTATGGGAAAAGCACACTTGTGTCTAGCGAAAACCCGGAAAGTTAAAATAAAAATTGTTTTTTATGGGCTAGGAAAAAAAATGGGTGATTGATTTGTTTTCAGTGACTTTTTCCGGTTAAATTCTGCACGTAGCTTGTGGGCATGGAACAAATATTGAAGGGGAGCATATGTTTAATCAGAAATACATAATAGATTATTTACGGTGAAAACAGCTACAGAAGTCAATTTGGCGTATGTTCATGATACTTTCCTGTGACAGTTGCATCATCGCGAGAAATAACTGCATCAATAAATAAATATCACAAGGATTTAATTTTCAAAATTTGCAAATAATGCTGATTTTCTACGCTACATAGTTTATTAGAACGTGAGTGAGTGAATAGATTTGGGCGTCTCTTAACAGCGAGATCTTGAGAGCTGATGAAGGTGAAGTATGTAGAAGCACCGGAATGAAAGGGTGGGCAAACGGGAGGTACCTCGAGAAAATCCGCCGACAAGCGGCATCGTCCGGCACGATTCCCACTTGCGAAAATCCGGAGTGAATCGGCCGGGGATTGAGCCCGGATCGCCTTGGGGAAGGCGAGCAGTCTAACCGCTCAACCACCGTTCCCCTTCCCCCTCTTTTAGAACGTGCATGAAACAGAATTGGTCTTTATGAAGACCAAAAGTAAACATGCCAATTTAATACCGTTTTTCTGAAAATGTCTTCAGATATATAAGATAATTACACGAATTAATAATACTGAAGCATTATTTATCTTACCGAATCAGCATTCTATTCATTTTAAAATTCTCTATTTAAAAACGCTTTTTGTATGTTAACTTACGACTATTGTCTTTTTTTATGTATCTGGTAAAACCAAAAGCTTTTCCTGTATGAATTGCATAGCCCCATAAAGAATTACACTTCGGCTAAATCGTAACACAGATATACAAATGAATATTGGTTTTTTTTTTCTTCTAAGTATTACCAGATACTAGTGTAGAAGCAATAACTTTCATCTTGTTACGCTATAATGCAGCAAAAATATAATTGTTCAGAATGCATATAATAAGTACAAGTCAGTTGTTTAAAATTTGAGTTTTCATTCCANCTTCTAAGTATTACCAGATACTAGTGTAGAAGCAATAACTTTCATCTTGTTACGCTATTATGCAGCAAAAATATAATTGTTCAGAATGCATATAATAAGTACAAGTCAGTTGTTTAAAATTTGAGTTTTCATTCCACGTAATGTATTAGAAATTGGCTATAATAAGCTCAACTGTTTTTGTATTCTATTAACGTTAACTAATTGTTATGGATGATGCTAAAGGAAATTCGGACATGCCAAACAATTTAAGTAGAAGAAACCGCAGAATATGCCTACATTGTTTAAAGATATATGTAACAACAATGTCACGTCTAGGACAAAATTACGTATGGTATTGAATAATTGCAACACTACTATGGCCTCGATCATAGACGAGTCTTAGGCTTGACTGCCATTCGTTGCTCATAAGTTGTTATAAGTTATTTATTACTATATCTGTGGTGACGATTGAAATCAATACAGTATGTGTCAATGATGTACATTGATTTGGAATTATGAATTGATAAGTACAATATGGGATAACCTTTCATTTTCTTATTAGTTATGTGCGAGCACAATACGTTTCGTGGAAGTTTCGGCAATGTTCATCACCTTTTTCAATATTTTCTGCTTTTTAACTACATTATTTTCAGAAATTTAGGAGTTTGATGTATTTACGTGGGTGTTTTATACTGGGGAACTGAGCAGTACCGTCTGATATTTATTTTTCAGCTGCACTATTCGCCCGCTGCTACACACGTGATAGGTAAAGCCAAAGTGTTATAGTCGCCATTCCGCACACTAGAAAATCCACAACCAGATATGGACCACTTAGCATTGTATTTTGGATAGTCCATAAACTAAATAAGGTATATCGATTTTCCTCTTTTATGTATCATGTCTCCAACTCTGACTACCTCTTTGTCAACGAATCTGTTAAAGTCACATGGTCAACAGTGGTGAAATTATTTGTTTACGTTTTAATTGTTAACAGTCCTGCTCTTTTACATCGATGAGAACATGGACTAATTTGAATACATGCTAGTTGCATTTAAACCAGGTTAGATGAAGTGAACAAGCATTTCACAGCACTTACTTGCATAAACAGTGTTTTAACCTTAGATTTTACGCGCATAGTTTTTGATAGTGCCGTTGGCGGAAAAACAGTCGTATGTTGAAACATGGAACGTTTCTACTGCTCACCTCACATGCGCACTCTGCGATGTACATTTTCTACGACAGTGGTCCTCAAACAGTGGTCTGCGGACTGCTGGTGGTCCGCAAGAATAAATTTTATAATTCATTTCATAGATTTATACTTTTTTTTCTATAATTAAGTTTTATGTAAGCTTATTGGCTATTCACTGTAAAAGTGAGTACTTTTTAAAGCCCTCCCATTAGGCATAGTAACTAAAAATTATATCTTATTGTGGCCTCAGAAGTTAACTTTAGGGAGCTGTAAAACGTATGCACTATGTTTAATAATCACATGGCAATTTTTATATTAACAATTGACGAAAAGATACGAATTAGCTGAAATGAACTTTTATGCACAGCCTTAAAAAGTGCTCACTTAACTGTAAACAGCCTTTATCAAGTTATTCATATTGCTGAAAACGCCGAGTATTTTATGGCGGTTATTAATTCTACTGATTAGTTAAATCATTATGCCTTAGTTCTGCTACGTGAATGGAAGGGTGCCGTAGAAATAGTCCGGTACAATTTTACAGTCTATACCTAGTGGCCCATAGGAAAGTTTAGGAACCACTGCACTAAGAGTGCTTGGTTCACAATTTAAAGCATAACAGTAAGCACAGAACATAAGTCGTGCGCACAAGAACTGACCCCCATGTTTTCTAACCAATTGATTCACAGCTGTTCAAAACAGGTCGTGTGCATGAGAGTTCCTTACATAGTGCACAAAGGAAATTGTTTTATTTCATTTTTTGTGCGAGCGCAGCATGGGGCATCAGCCAATCAGAGCAGAGTATAAAATTTTTAACACAGTCATTTAATTTAAATGGAAGAACAGTTATAGTGCATAAACGAAGAAATATCAAAATATCTCAATTACGAAGAAAATAACAGATAATAGTTTACTAGTAAAATTTTTTTATGCTTATTAACAACTTTAGGATGGCAAAAAAAAAGTTAAGAGGCTAAATATTTCTAATTATTGTCAATTTTCAACCAAATTTCACATGTGTTACGAAAATCCATTATTTACCAACACTTTCAACCGACGTCAGAACCATCGCAAAATTTCATTGGCTAAAAGTAATACACAAGTATTCAATTGTGAATCAATTTCGCACAAGAATTGGGTTCGTGTGAATGTTCTACTTTTATGTTCTCTGTGCGTATGTATTTTGATTGTGAACCCAGCCACAGCCGTAACGTAGGGTTTTTTTCCGGAGGAATCGCAGGGGCGGTGGGAGTTGACCCTTTGGCCGAGGGATCACGAACATTGCCGAGGGTTGAAAGTGGCCTCGCGACATGGGAGATGTGGAGGGCAGGGTTGCCAAATGGCTTATAATTCCACAAAATGCGTGTAATTTTCATGCAGGCGTGTAATTTAGCGTGTATTCACACATTTACGTGGATTTGCGTGTAATTTTAATTATAATTTTTTTCTAAAATCCTTTTACATCAATGAAAAAATATAATTCTCTAAGAGAAAGTTTGGGAGGGTGATGTCGATCCTGAGATTGTAGATTTGGGTTTTATCGAATTATGTACTCTCTACGTGACCAAGCTACCATCGAACAGTTTTATTCAGTGTTACATCAGACGTGCTTGGGTGAGGTCTAAACTGAAGTTGTGTGATGTAACGAAAAATGTACCAGTTGTATTCAGTTTGTCAGGAACGTTTGTGTTTAATGTAGTGGGAATGAGTGAGTTGCGTCTTATCATTATTTGGTAGGAGCATTCATGATGGATATATGTATTGTAAAAAAGCGAGAAGTAGGTGATAAACATGTAGGTGATACAGACAGCGGTGAAATATCTGTGATATGTAGGTGCAGGCACTAGTAAATTTATGGAACACACGTGGTCATTTCAGAAACACAGGACAAAGTTAGGAGGGCAGAACTGAAACTGTCATAGCTTCTAGTGACAAATGATTTGCCTTTTCTTTTGTTGTACACACTAGCACCTTTGTGTGCCGACATTTTTCCAGATTCGAAAATTGCAAAAAATGTCCCTTCATCGAACAAAGGCAAATTTTATAATAAAGGAATCTATGGGAGATGGTTTTGAGATGATTCTATGTCACAAACGTCGTATTCCAGCTTCGTACTACAGCTCAGGCTTCGACTAAACAATGTGCTTTTACCTTCACATATTATGATGGAAATGACAGTTACGTAAAAACTAGTTTTTTTGACATGGTAGAATCAAGTTATGGCGCTGCTAAAAATCTGTATAAATGCCTAACACAAAGTTTACTTTAAAAAGTATTACATTATCAAACCTGATTGGATTATCTTCTGATACAACCAGTGTTATGGCAGGGGCAAACCATTATTTTTTCTCTCTTCTTAAGCATGATATTCCTGACAAAGTACGCATTAGGTGCTCCTGCCACATGATTCATCTTGCAGCATGTAATGCCTGTTTAAAGCTTCCTCGGTCTGTTGAGGATTTGCTCCAAAACTTAGGCTCTCATTTTAGCCGCAGTTATTCTGGACAGCAAAAATTCAGAGAATTTCAGGAGTTTTTTCACATGGAAATTCACAAAATTTTGTATCCTGCAACTACTCGTTGGTTATCACTTAAAGCCTGTGTTGACCGAGTTTTTGAGCAATATTCAACTCTAAAATTCTACTTAAGGGAAACCGTTTTCAACGATCCGTCAGAAACACTGGAAGAAATGCTCGTAACTATGGGCAATCACTTCATTGAACTAAACCCTGAGTTTATGTATTTTGTGTTAGATCTTCTTACTGACTTAAATACTGCATTTCAATCTGAAGCTCCCTTATTTCATACGCTAAAGCCAGTGATAAAAAGGTTGATGAGAAACATATATAGTAACTATTTGCATGTTGACTATGTGAAATAAACGAATGTTGAAGAAGTTCAATATGACGAAAAAAGATATTTTGTGGACCCTGAAACTATTCACTTAGGCATTCGAGTGCAGAAGAGTGTAGAGAGACTAAAAAAAACTAAAATTTATCGAAGGAAGACTTGAAGTATTTATTTCAATCTTGCCTACATTTTTACATACAATTATATTTACTGGTCCTCTTTTAAGCATGATCTGTATTGTTGATCCAACAGTATCTCAGTCATTTTAAGAACAATTATTGCCCCCATTTTTCCAAATATTTCACATTCTTAACGAATTTGTAGATGCGCGAGAAGCAGATAAAGAGTGGCACACGTATTCATTGCTGGACCATTCTGAATACGACTTGGATCCCTGCAAGCGCACAGAGGAATAATGGAGAATTGTTTTCTATTTAAAAAATGCAGCAGGCATGTAAATTTTCCCCACAATAGAAAATCGAATTACAATAGTGTTGATTCTTCCACTTTCAATCGCTAGTGTATAACGGTTGTTTAGTTTTATAGAAAATTGTAAAACACGCAATAGAAATAAAATTGGACAAGAAACCATTGTTGCACTTCTTCACACTAAACATGGCATCAATGAGCAAGGAAGTGTGTGTATATTTCGACCCGGATGAGGAGATAATTTAGACAAATATATGGGATGAAAAAAAATTAAAATTAATTTGTGTGTAGTTCTGTGTGCAATATATGCATATAGTGTTAGCGAAGTGTAAATAAAATGTCAAGTGAATACTGCAATAGACCACAACGATCATAGGCTCTATCTGCAATCCAGAATTCAAACATTGGTGAGTTGGTACTTCATTTGAGTCTTTTTCTGAAATGCTCCTGAGATTGCCCTTAACAAATTTTAAGTATTATATTCTGTTTATGCCTCATAAATGACTATGTGGGATGTGAATACAAGTTTTTACTGTAAAACTGTATTATAAATTTAAGTCTTATCCTAGTTGGTTTAAATTATCCACTACATAATTTAGTAAATTACATTCTAGTACTATTCAATTTCGAAGCAATTGACAGTTCGCTATTTATTTTACTATCATTAGTACAATATTAATATGTTAGCGACAGGAAATTAGGAAATTTAGTATTTTAAAACTGAATACTAAACTAACTTACCCAATAAGCCATTGTTTTAATACACAGGTAAAGTGATATTTTTAGTAAATAAAGAACCAAATTGAAAATGGCTTTAGGCGGTGTAACAATAATTGGTTTGGCTTTGTATATTTCAATTTCGTGATTAATTGTTCGTAGGCTTCCATTTGGAACACTTTAACCGTCACTTGTTTGCAAATTGTGCGGATTTTTGGCACGAAAACTGAACTCTTAAAATTATAAAAACAAAAAATTTCAGTGGTTCCAAAAATAAATTGTTTTAACTTACATTAATGTGACTCTCGCGTGTATCATTACTAGATTAAAATTACTATGCCATAAAGTCAAAATACATGTTTATAATATTTCAGTGCTGGTTACTTTATTAAATATATATTTCGACGTTGGATACATAATTTATATTTTATAAAAACTTGATTTATTTACGTAATTTTAATTTACGCTATCAAAGTAAATATGGAGGTTATGAGGTAAGCTATATGTAGTAATTTTTTAGCTTAAAAGTTGGCGATGTGCAAAACGAAAATAAATTAACAAATACACGTTAATTTTGTCCATTAAATTATATTATACAATAATTTGTTAAGAAAAAGTGACAATTGGAAAACACTCTTTAAGTATTGTATCGGCTAAACGTAATAAAAGGCCATATAAACAAGAGTAAATTGTGAAGGGTGTGACGAATTGAAAGGAAGTGCTTGGAGAAGATGTGTTCGCCATGCAAGTGTAAATGGCGTGTGTTTTGAACGTCGGTCGGGGTGGTGTGATGAGAGACTGGGGCGTACCAGGTGGTGGGGTGGGGCGCCTAGCTGCGTGTGCGGTCAGTCTGCCGGCAGACGGGGGAGCGAGCGCTGTGGCCATGTCCACCCTCTGCAGGAGGGCGCGAACCTGCGCCAGAGACTACGCTCGCAACAGCTCCGTCCACGGCGTGCGCCACGTCGCAGACGAGAACACGCACGCCGCGCACAAGTATGCCTTCTTCACCACTACCCACCGTGCTTGCACACGTCTACGGACAGCTCGCAGTCAATTGAGCACTTTTGAAACACATCTTTGGAAAATGTCACTGCGTTTACCCACGTATATTTTAACGGTCACGCCGACTGACAAGCGCCCAGTGTAAAGTCGGTATCAATGTAGGNAACGGTCACGCCGACTGACAAGCGCCCAGTGTAAAGTCGGTATCAATGTAGGGAAAGTAGTTCCATGCCTAAATGTTGTATTTAAAGTGTTTGGTAACATTTGCGAATACTGAAATTATGTATGTTGGTATCTGTTTTTAATGCATAAAAATGTAAGAATGAGCAAATACGTATAATATTTACTTTTCTACTAATTTCATAGATTCGTTTGACCGGCGCATGAATAAAGTGACGAGGCCTTTGCAACGTTGACTTTACGTATGGTGGAATAACACACAAATTGCATACAATACGATATTTATCAGGTCTTTCAAAAGTGCTAGTTTACCGTGAACCATCTCTACTTGCATATATTTTACGGGGAAAACTGACTGAAATGCGCCCAGGTAAGTTGGTAATTATGGAGGGAATGCAGTTCCACGTCTTAACGTTGAATTGGAAGTTTTATGCAAACATTAGTATAAAATGTAACGATTTGTTATTTTTTAATTTTTTTAAGGCATATAAGTGTTATAATAAGCAAATTTGTAAAATATTTACTATTGCAATAATTTCACAGTTTAATTTGACTGCCGCATCAGGCTTATGGCGATGTCAATTTTATGTACGGTGGGAGAATACACAATGTACATACAAGTAGATCTTAAGCAAGGTTTTAAAAAGGGCTCGGTTTACCATGAACAGCTTATATACACTGTCCATGGTCATTGAGTACTTTCGAAACTCTTGCTTATGATATGCTTTCTTTCAATTTTGGGTCATTCCTCTGTTTGTAAAATGAATATTGCCATGGACCATTCAACTTTACTCATGCGCCATCCAAGTTGAAACTTTGTAATATTTTGAGAAATTAAAATGTTAATTATTGTCAAATGAGTGTTCTTTTTGTGTATACAACCATAACAAGAAACACTGACTTTTGCTGTCCTTAATTACATATTACATTCTCAGTAGTCAAGTCATATAACTATTTTTATAGGCTCTTAACGGTCAAGTGAGCACTTTATAAGGCCCTGCAAGATTTTACCTTTCAGTCAATTTCTATATTTCCGCCACTTTTACATATAAACATGGCCATTTTAATAATAAACATAGCGTATACATTTCAACATTCTCAATAGTTAACTTCTGAGGCTGAAATAAAATAGATGTATTAGTGGTTAATGAATGTTGGGAGGGCCTTGAAAATTGCCAACTTTACTGTGAACAGTTTTAGGAGGACTCTGGGCACTTTTTAAGCATTATTTGCAATATAGTGTTTGCAAAAGCGTAATAATAGTAATAATAATAATAGTGATAATAATTGTAAAGATTTTTCTCAGGCATCAAATGCTTTATTTAGGAAGAAGTCTTGTACAGAGAGTTATAAACAGTTTATATGAAATCCGCGTTCAACATCACTAAACATACAGATAAATAAACGGTATATACCGTGTTTTCCATATAATGTAAAAAAAAATTATAGTTTAATGTTTTATTTTTTACCTTCGTTTGTCACACTTCTAGGATAAAATCACATAACGATACATTAATCGGTAAGGTCTTTCCAAAAATAATGTAAAAAAAGCTGTTTTACAAAGTTTAAAAGCGTTATTTTAGAAAGCTGCTGAACATGTAAAATTGATTCACCATGGTTCTCCCCCCTCCCCGCTCTATCACATTTTCTTTAGAGCATTTAGATAATTAATTTTATGCTAACGATTTGTGTATTAGATAATTTTCTTTCGATTTTGAATAACTGCCACTATTCATCTATACTTTATATGATTTCCACCAAATTTTTGTGTTGTTTTTATAATTCCAACTTATTTATGAAGCAATGTAATCTATAACTTAAACAAGGAAACGGTGAGCAAAGCAAATAATTCTTAATCGTGCAGGTTAAGTTTGTTTCTGTGAAGATTAAATTACTTATATGCACATACATAACGGGTGGATTGTCATGTTGAAAACGAAAAGGGCCAGCTCCAAATGGTTACACAGGGTGGGTAGCATAGAATTTCCCAGTATTGCCTTATAGGCTGTGGCATTGATGGTTCGAGAAACTTAAATCAGTGGACCACTACCAAGCCACGATAAACACGCCCACGCCAAAATGCCTCTTCCGCCAAATGTCACAATGGGAACAATGCACGCCGGTAAGGAACGCTCTCGTGAAATTCACCAGGTCCGTACACGTCAATCAGAATGCCACAACGTGTAAAGTGATTTGTCACTCACTCCACGTATGCGTCTCCATTTTTATAGATTCCAAATGAGGCGTGATTTGAGCCGCTATAAACGGCGGCGAGCGTTCAGTTTAGCGGTCGTTGGTTTACGTGCCGCAGTTCACCCGTGTGATCCAAAGGCAAACACCTATCAACGACCGGCAGAACTTCCAGATGCCAGTCGAAAGTCTGTGGCCATGGTCTCTAACGAAGATTGCCGGTTTGACTTCACCCCACGTCGAAAGTCTTCGACGGTCACTAACATAACTGCATAACACACTGTTGAACGCGATATCTAGACCTTGCCAGAAATCTCGTGGGTGGAATGACCGTATCAGTGGGCACCAATAATCATGCCCCTTTCCGCCCCACTACGCTCTTGTAGTGCATCTATTTCGATTGCTATAACTAGCAAGTAAACATTTCTGCCAAACGCTCACGACTTTATACTATTGGATCACAACATGCTTGACCCGTTGACATTTGGCCTAGAAAACCGAGATATAACCCAAAAATTTACATAAAATAACTCTAAAAATTTATTTAAAAGTATTTAAAAATTGTCTATTAAAAATGTGTTATTCAAAAACTTACATTTCCGGAAGTTCACTCAAGCACCACGCCCAGCAGACGACTGTCCCCCACCACCAATTGCAACTGGCTGTTTAGTCAGCAGGTCTCCGCCCATACCACCGCTCACCTATACTCATTATATCGTATGCAGCCATATTGGTTGTTTCGTTTGTCATCTTACTAATACTATAAATGTGAAAGTCTCTCTGTGTGTGTGTGTGTGTGTGTGTGTGTGTGTATGTTTGTTACCACTCACCTCCATAACAACTAAACGGATTTTGATTAAATTTGGTATGTAGCTACTTTAGGTCCTGGAATAGGACATAGAATACTTTTTATCCCGGTAAAGTGTACGGGTCGTGTGGAATAACAGCAAAACGTAATTCTGCAACGACAGGGAACGTGACCGAAATATTTTTTCCTCTAGTGTAAGAGTTTATCAGGCCGCCCAAGGACCTCTGAAATGGCTTAACGACTGCTGTCAATCGATTACAACTGGGACAAAATATTTAACTTGCCCTCCGAACCACGGAAGCGCCCAGATGTTATGCCAATAACCGGTCACTCATCCAAATGTGTCCCGCTGGGAACGTTGCTTAACTTTGGTGATCGATTAAGATCCCTCAGCCAAGCGCAAAAGTAGTGCATAGGTACATTCTAAAGCTACAACTTAATGGAACTTCCGTTTTGATTTTCATACATCGATGCTGGAAAGCGGAAATGTTGTAACTACGTGAGAAGTGCACAGATACACTACAAAAACAGTACTCTACTTCTTGGCTATCGGGTAAAAAATATTTCCTTCATTTTGTGTTGCCGTAATCAGTTATAAACCTATGCTAACATAGTATAATTTCATAATTGNTAAAAAATATTTCCTTCATTTTGTGTTGCCGTAATCAGTTATAAACCTATGCTAACATAGTATAATTTCATAATTGTATTTTCACATAAATGAATTATATTTTCCCAATTCATTTATTAATGTATCACTGTAAAACTAAATTGTACCCGGGCAGAGCCGGGCCGGTTTGCTAGTTTGTTTATAGATTCTTGGATGTCGCCATCTTGGATTTCATATGTTTACTATTACATTACCTTGGTGGCGCTAGTGTTTTAATAACCGATACCGCCACCTGGCGAGTTGTTAATTTAGCCACCAGGCGGCAGCCATATTTGTTTATGTTTTTTTTATTATAGGTTGTGCTGTCGGCACCCTCCATGTTGCATAATATTTTCAACTCATAAGTGGCGTTAATTTCTCAATTCAGCCACCAGGTGAGCTGATGGCACTCATATTTATAGATATAGGAATAATCTGAAATTATTCATACATATTTTTAAAAAAGCATGTTTTCAATCAACAGTATATTTACATGGATTATGCGGGACTTTGACCACCTGCATAATTTATTAGATATATATTTATATTAAAAATTTTAAGTGGTTCATTTTGAAAAAGGATTTTTTAATTTAATTATATAATTGTACATATAGTGTAATGGTAATTTATACAATACTTTTTAATTAAATTTATTTCATTTCTGAGGCTTTTAAATTTTAATCATTTTCTGGCAGATAAGAAAACATTAAATAAAACACAATTTTTTTCAAAACATTTTTTATTCAATAAATTTATTACGGTCGCCCATGCCCTCAAAAAAAATTACAATAGTCTTCAATATATATGCATCTCAATAAATGCAACTGTTATGCCTCTCGCTATTCACACTCATGTTTTCCTTGTGTGAAAATATCGTAATATTAATTACACCAACACACTGTGCAGGGCGGGTTATATAGGTAAATACACTTTTGAGAACAGGTACCGAAGTCACATTAGACCTGCTTACTGCGAACTTGGTACCGAGGTACTTTGAGAAATGCACTTAGCCTTTACAGGTATTTGCATGTCTTAGTGTATTGTCTCTATCGCTGAAAAGCTTATCGCACCTGTCACACAAATATGACATACGACAGGGATTTTTGGCACAATTAAAGTCCTCATGTCGCCATACATTGTGGCCGAAAGTAAATGTCTGATCACAAAAGTGACACTGATGATGGCGTAGTGGTTCAGGCAAGGCTCGGATCGACCTGTTGCAGATGTAGGTGCTGGAGCTAAAGAAACAGGTAACGCAAGCAATGGTGTTCTAGGTACCTCAGCAGAAAATTTTGATGGCTCAATTTAAAATTGCGTAGGCGTCACAGCCGAAGGAGTCGATGGTACTGTACCATCTGTAGTTGATCGTGCTGCACTGGTGGCAGTAGATGCTGGTAGTGATGTATGTGTCACAGCTGAAGAAGTCGATGGCACCATACCAATCTGAAACGATGGTACTGCACTGGTGGAAGTTTATGCTGCTAGTGATGTACACATCACAGCTGAAGAAGTCGATGGTGCTGGTAAATCAGGAGACATCTCACGCGAAGATGAAATCGATGGCGAGAAACCACTGGCGGGCAACATCCATTCCACTTTACCGTAGCTGACAATGGATTACCTGGCGTAGACGCTAGCCGATCAGATCCACTTTCCACATTATCCGTTGTCAAACTAAGCCTCTAAGCTAACACCCCCCCCCCCATTGCTTATAATATACTTATACAAGCTCTATGACATTATATTGACTTCGAATCAATCGAATTTCACCATTAATACATTGTTCGGACATCGACAAGCCGATCATCGAGTTTCCACGTGATTACAACTGGCCAATCGCATGTAGGCATTGAGACATCACTTGCAGACAGTTAGGCGGGCTTTAGGTGCTTATCATACGAACCACACAAACACTGAGCCCGAAATATCCCAATTGCAGGCGAAACTGATAGGCGTTAACAAACTATTTAGACGAAAGCATACATAAAGATATGGATACGAGGCCCATTACAGAAGTAAACTAGAGACGTGTGCAGTCGCGAACTGAGCTCGTGTACACGTCTGGCCGCGCTGCACCAGGTGTTGAACTGGACTTTGCCCTAGCGCACTGTCAGCAGGAGTGGTAATGGGAGGCCGCGGGCGCCTTGTCCCTCCAGAAGCATCTTTTATTTCTCACACAAGCCAACTTTTATTCATAGGATAATAAACACAGATGATATCTGCACACATAAGGCAACACCAGGGGAGACCCATATTCAGGGGGTCCTGGGTTCGATTCTCGACTCGTTCGGCGGAATTTATTTTTTTATACACCACTCCATGTGAATGCTGGGATTATTTCTTGGCCAAGAACTTACTTGTTCCCGTTTGGCCTAGCAAGTCGCTCCGTCTCAAAAGGGTGTAAGTAAACTTTCCTTTTTTTTTTTTTTTTTTTTTAAATTTTTCCTTTCACACCACCTAAAAAATGAAATGCCACAGTACTATTTTAAGAGAATCGCGTAGGAAAAAAGGAATAAAAAAATATTTATATTTGTTGATTGTAAGAGGAAGGTGGTTACGCCATTTTCTCACGCATCAAAATTGCGACATCAGGCTTTCAGAATCACGAGTCATGACATCATCTTTTCAAAAAACTAAAAACTTACAATAATAAAACGAAAAATAAAATCGCAACATGAAATTCAGGCAAATATGTACGCATTAATTAAAAAAATCGTGTTATTAAGCAAATAGATTGATTTGGTATCAGTAATTCCTTGCATTTTTCAAGCATACTGAGAAACCATTTTGCACCCGATTAGTCGTTGGTCAGTCTGATAACGCTAGGTATATATAACAAATCGGGTCGTTATTATTCTATTACTAACCCAGCGAATGATTTCTTTCATCTACTGACTCATATACTTAAAATTATTTCCACGCCCACATGCATAAGGTTCAGTTTGTGTCAAACCGTTTGGAAAAAAAAACTAACAGAATATTCGATCAGCACGCTTCCACTAATACGAGTGTAAACCTCCCTTCATGAATAAAAGAATTAATCATTGTTGCGTCGGGAAATCTTAGGGCATTTTGACATCGAAAGATATATATATAATCACTCGCATTAAACCCAGATTAGTTAAGGGAAAACAGGCTACCCATTACAGACATAGGGGAAAAAATGGCTTATTATCGAACTTATGATAGTACGCTTCATGACCCAAACAGTGCTACATACTTATATTTCCGAATCAACGCGATATTCGAAGGTGAAAAATGTTTAGTGTTTTAAGTTGTATTAATCTTGCACCTTCAGAGGAAACGTTTATGTTTATACACCAAGAACCTGACCATTGAAGATAAAGTAATGCCCGGTCCCCTAATACATATATATTTTTTTAGATTTACACGGTATGTATGTAACGTAATATCAGAGCTGAATACCGATTTTAAAATAGACCTCAGTTCATTGTAGACCAGCAGATATACCAGTTTATCATAGACATACGAAAGATCAATTTTCGAAAGGCCAGACGCAAGAGTTAACTCGAATATTATCGATGTTCATTTTTGCAACAAACTTCGTGCACATCCACAAAGCCCAGGAAGAGTTATGATGCTTGCTAACACACTTGCGCTTTATCAGTCCTTTGTAATGCCACGAAGATATAACATCTCGTATTATACAAACACATAAGCAATAAATTTGCAAAAAAATGTTTCACATACTCTTGTTAACACACATTAGGTTTGTTACCAACACAAAATTAAAAAATATCAGTAATCAGGAGTCAGTCGGCAGGAGTCAGTGGGCAGGAGTCAGTTAGCAGGAGTCGTTCTGCAGGAGTCAATCTACAGGAGCCAGTCGAGAGTGAAATCTGCTTAATGGTAGAATTTTATTTTAAACAAAATACCTGAATACTAAAATTTATTTCATACAATTTTTTGTTATAAAAAATTAAGTTCGTATGCTTACAAAAAGTTTCCTTTATTTTTTTTTATTCGAGGTACACATCTGGTATTGTGTTCCGGGTTGGTTTCCTCGTCGCCGGATCGTGCATGCGAGTAAATGTCTTCGACTGGGCAGTTTCCACAGGGTCTGATGGACTGATCTGTCTGTATGGTTGCTACATATAATAATGATAAGCACCTAAAGCCTGCCTTCGTGCATGCGATTGGCCAGCTACAATAACGTGGCAACGCGCTGATTGACTGGCTGATGTCATAACAATGTATTAATAGTGTAATACGATTGGTTCGAAAATAATATGACGTCATGCGGCTTGCATACGCGTATATCATAAGCAAATGAGGGGGTCAGGTGAGAGGCTAAGTTTGACAATGGTTTCTGGCCACCAATTTCTTCTTCGCATGAGAGGTCTCCTGTTTTACCAGCGCCATCAACTTATTCAGCTGTGATGTCTACATCACTAGCAGCATCTACTTCCATCAGGGCAGTACAATCGTTTAAGATTGGAATTGTGTCAAATTTGTGTGACAAAAGTAGTAAGCTTTTTAGTTACAGAGACGATTTACATAGACATGCAAAGACCTGTAAAGGCTAGGTGCATTTCTCTTAAGTACCTCGGTACCAGGTATACAGCAAGAAAGTATATTGTGTCATCGGTACATGTCCTCAAATGTTTAGTAACCTACATAACCCGCCCTGCACAGTTTGTTGGTATAATTAATATCACTATATATTCGCACAAGGACAACATTAGTGTGAATAGCTAGAGACGTAAAAGACTATAACCTACAACAAAGTTGCATTTATTGAGATGCATGTACTATATTGAAGAATTTTTTAATTTTTTTGAGGGCATGGGCAACTGTAATAAATTTATTGAATAAAAATTGATTTGAAAAAAAGTGTGTTTTATTTCATGTTTACCTATTTTGCCAGAAAATAACTAAAAATTTAAAAGACACGGAAATGAAACAAATTTAATTAAAAAGTTTTGTATAAATTACCACTCTACTATATGTACAATTATATAATTAAATCAAAAATCCGTTTTAAAAATAAAAAAATTTAAATATTTTAATAAAAATATGTATCTGATAAATTATGCAGGTAGTCAAAGACCCTCATAATGCATTTAGATATACCGTTAATTGAAACAGAATTTTTTTGAAAATATATATGATTAATTTCAGATTATTCTTACGATTATAAATATAAGTGCCGTCAGCTCACCTGGTGGCTGAATCGAGAAATTAACGCCACTTATGAGCTGAAAATAGAATGCAACATGGAGGGCGCCAACTGCGCAACCTATGCTTAGAAAAAAAACTAATGTGGCTGCCTCCTGGTGGCTAAATAAACAACTCCCCTGGTGGCGATATCGGTTATTAAAACACTAGCGCCACCAAGGTGATGTAAAAGGAAACATTTGAAATCCAATATGGCGTCTTCCAAGAATGTATAAACAAATGACAAACGAAAAAACCAAGATGGCTGCGTACAATAGAATGAGTATAGGGAAGCGGTGGTAGAGGTGGAGACCTGCTGACTAACAGCCAATAGCAATTGCTGGTGGGAGACAGTCGACTGCGGAGCGTGGTGCTGGGAGAACCTCCGTAAATGTAAGTTTTTTAATAATACATTTTAATGATAATTTTTTTGTAATTAATTTTTAATAATACAGTTTTAATAGCAAATTTTTTAATAGTTTTTAAATATTTTTAATATATTTTTAATTTAATTCTGTAAAATTTTTAAAAACTTTTCTTTTGGGTTTTTAAAGACGAAGTTCACAGAGATAAGGTCAAAAGTCAATGTCAAGATCACCGATATCTGGCATGGCGGACAAAATGGCAGCTGGGGGACCGGAATGACAGATCATGAACCGCTCCGAGCTCCGCCGCCAAGGCTGGTGGCCCAGAATTCTCATAATCATTCTACTGCACACCTATGATAACTTTTTCTGAGGATGAAAACGACAAGTAGTGGTCACAAAGTTGGGCAAGAAATAAAGGAGTGGGGGTTTAGTCACTGGCTTTGAAAGAATTTAATACTTACTCACAATCAATGCATTAGCCACGATCTGATGATTGATATCTGGGAGTAATCAATTAGGTCGACTACTGTAAATAATTAGGTGTAGTTATCACTGAGATTGTTCTAGCATTAATTAAATTACAGGTCACTTTTTTCATGTATAATAAAATATAAAACAATGAAAAGGGATATTATGTGACACACAAGATAGCCATGAAACCAAAGTCTTGGTGAAGACCCCTCATCCTTAAAGTAACCTCCGTCTGCATTTTCTTCTTAATTCCTATTAAACTCTAAAAGTCTACAACACAGAACCTAATCTGTTGTCAAGGTAACGAAACTCTTCCTAAGCTTACCATCAGTGACTGCGGTGCATGTTTGAAGAACTGTGCTTAAAGTAGACTTTTTATGGCCGGGATTGACAGAACATTCAGTGTTGTTTAATTATATTTTAAGCTGCATTCATTAAAAGTTGTTGTTTGTCCTAACCCTTTAATTCTGATAATAGTTTAGCGAGATCCGACTGACTCTTTTGGTATAAAACGTTCATGGTATTTGGGAGTAGATGACTCTGCAGTATGCCTTTCCACTAAACTACACAGGACACGTCACAGCCAACTGTAATCGACCTCTTTATTTTACGTATTTTAAAGCGAAATTTAACATATCAATAAGTTGTTTAAATTCCTAACAATTTCACCAAGCCATTTTTCCAAACAGAAATAAAATTGGTTATGTCCACACCATTTTTTTACGTGTGGCTAAAGTTACACAGTTGGCAGAAATATAAAATTAAGAAGAGCTTTCGATTGTGTTCAAACATTGCATTAAAATATCTCACATTTTCCACATGCACGTATCCCTCGTGGTAATTTCACGTGGTATGTGAAGGGTCAGCTGATGCGCATCGTAAAGTTCGAGCAGTTTACTACGGCCATGTGGGCTTCGGTGGTAGTGTGGTTGACTCACCGGTCATCCCAATACGGCTATCCGAGCGTTCAGTCCGTAGAGTTAGCAATTGTAATCCTCAAAGGAAAAAATATCACAGCCGTAAAATGAACTGTAAAAATGATTTCATGTAATAGCTTCACAGTTTGGACACTTCGGCAATATTTTTTTGCCAAGAATGTATGCGCACAAACGCCACTACGCTCTAATAGATTCGGGATTTACTCCACAGTCCGTTGAGAAAAAAAAACCAAGAACTCTAGAAAACAAAAAGTAGACATATGATACCTCACTGCGTTATTTCCAATATAGGCTGGATTAAATGCCATGCTTTCGTTATGTTGGCAGCATACGGACCCCAGCAAATGAGCTGTCATGTCACACCGGTGGTCGTTTCCTTCGCCAAAGGCAAAATATTTCATCAATGTGCCTTTAGAGGCTCTGAACTTTATATGTCGCGGTGACTGTTGTGAACTCTGCTCTGCGGTTCCAACGTCGATGTTCTATGTACACGCCTGCGTATTTACTTTCTCTCTGTACCATCCTTGTCTCCACCCTTGGGTACGCATCGTGTTCGTAGGTGGCTGCTGGCTGGGCCTGTTTACGGTTCGTCCCCTTCACTTACAAACTGGTCATAGAATCGTTAAGATTGTGGTTAAGCTTGGTGTTTAGTTGTTTGAAGAAGTGAAAACGGGATATTGTTCCTCTCATATTGCACTGCAAGTGACATAGGACATAAGAGGCGTGTGAGGTGCGACGAATCGCGTGAAGACACAAATACGTAGTCTTTCGACTTCTCTTTTAAAATGGTGTTTTAGGAATGGATATTCAACATTTTGAATTGTTAGTTGTCTCAGGAATTCCAAACGTGAGGAAATTGCCACGTTTGCAAATTAGCGCGTCTTTAAATATCTTCAGAGTTTGACTTATTTGTTTGTGTGACGGTTCTATGAGCGATTTGTTGTGCATTAAGACTTCCTTATATTACTTTCTCTTCATGAGTTAATAAGGCCCAATCAACATGTAAATATTTGGTAACAGTTTCGCAGCAGGGGAATGTGGGGAAAGTTTGAGGTGATTTTTCACGTTCTGGCTTGGCGAGGTGTTCACCCGTATACTTAAAGCTTACTCTGAGATTAAGGTTTATTTCTTTTAGTTCTAAACGTCGGTTGTCGTGATCATGAGCTTCATTTTCTATTTTTAATATGTTGCGGTGTTTTGGCTGGACTTAAATAGGTCTACCTTTTACATAAGTGTCTCACCCATTATAGATGGTCCATTGCGAGATGGTCAGCATGATAGTTATCAGCAATATACAGCGTGTGATCATTACTCGTGTCCGTAAGAGCTGTGCTAGGCATTTAGAAAAAAATTTCAGTTTGTGCATTAACTTGCATAATGTCAGACAAAACTATCATTATGAATTTCCAAATGTGATGTAAGTCATTTGTTTAAGGTATGCCACATTTGGCTCTATTGTAGCAACTTTCTCACGAATTGATATGTATGTTGCAAAAGAATGGTGACGGATGTGCATGTCACTCAGTTTCTGCTACGGTATATTGCACATAAGTATATTGTATTTTTTACATATTTGGTTTTTTGTAAAAAATATATATATCACAGCAATTTTATTAACATCAATATGAAAGTCCTTAAATCCATCGCTTGGTATGTCAAAAAAAANAATATATATATCACAGCAATTTTATTAACATCAATATGAAAGTCCTTAAATCCATCGCTTGGTATGTCAAAAAAAATTGTAAGTACATAATTCATGATTAAGTAATACAAATTTATAAGGAAGTCAAGCCTAGATATCTTAATTNAAAAAAAATTGTAAGTACATAATTCATGATTAAGTAATACAAATTTATAAGGAAGTCAAGCCTAGATATCTTAATTTTGTTATGTTTATTATTGAGCTTTGGCCTCTTGCTTTTTAAAGATCCCAACTTCAAAAATATATTTTTTTTAAGAGATAAGTGTGATCAGCCTCAGCTTTCTTAGGTCAGTAAAGGCAAGGACACCCTGGTTGTGATAAGCTGCTGGCACTTAGCAGAGCCAGCTTCTTATATTTGACAAACATGTCGTTCCCGATCAGCCTGCAGACTGGATGATAGGATAAAGAGGAGGCGGAGCAGTGATGAAATGCAGATGGAAGTGTTTAAACCCTGCCAGGTAAAATGTTAAAACCAGTAGATAAAATTACCCTGTGACAATTCGGCAATTTCGTGGTCTGCTGGGGCCTGGGTCCGAGCCGAAGTGACAAACAAACGAACTAGCTGTGGTCTTACCACAGACTGCATTACAAATTAACCCCACAGTACATTAAACAATAACGTTTAATGTTGACATATTTTATTTTGTCTCTGAACAGGGTGTTGTGGGCGTTTATCCTGCTGCTGAGCCTGGGACTGTGCGTGCAGCAGATATACAACATGTGGCTCAAGTGGACGTACGCCCCTGTCATCGTGTCCTTCGACGAGAGGAGCACTCCTGTGTGGGAGATACCCTTCCCCGCCGTCACCATCTGCACGGAGACCAAGGCTCGCCAGAGGATCTTCAACTTCACACNGTGTGGGAGATACCCTTCCCCGCCGTCACCATCTGCACGGAGACCAAGGCTCGCCAGAGGATCTTCAACTTCACACTGGCGAAGGCTAAATATGGAAGCAAAAACATCAGCAGTGCAGAGTATTTATGCAATTTTAATAACTAGAAACGCCTAGCATTATTTCGGTCAATAGAATATGCACTATTCCCATTACCAAATAATAACATTTTGTAACTACTGTATCAAAAGTCCTAATAATTTTGTAAATAATACATCTTGTATAATTTTTAGTACAGGCCTTACTGGAAAAATGTAGCCTTTGTCTGCAATGCTATCCCGTACACATTTGCATGACTGCCAAAGTTTGAGTTCAATCTCATGAAGTTTGGTCGTCCTTTTCTCCGTTACTTCCCTTCTGCTTCCTTGTGTCCTCTGACAAATTTGCCTAAGCGCTCTTTAACTTGCCTTGCCAACTATTACTAAAAACATTATACGCGTTCTGGAAAGTCGCTTTTGGCTTCCCCTGCACTGCTGGGTAATAAACACAGGAGCACAAATTTGTAATCAGGAGCTCATATCGCTTGTAATAATATATACTCTGTGTCAAGTCAGATTTTAGCAATATTTGCAACTAATAGTCCAATTAAACCATAATTCTCCTAGGATGATTTCCAATTCCCTACCATTCAAAATACATTGTTGCTCATGTAATGTTTCCCTGTCTCACTGTTCGTTTATTGCAGTGAATTTCAATGAAACAGCCAGCAGTGGTGATCACAGTGTAGTGCCTCGTTCATTAATGACACGGTCTAGTTAATCTCAGCGAGGAGTGGAGCCGTATTGGCCAATAAATAAGAAATTATTTTCAAGAATACTCTTTCCCTGGTACAGGTAAACAGGTGGGTGGGTTGAGGTAATTGCTCGTTCGTAAATGTGCCTGTTCATAGCAGCATGTGGTATTGCCCCTTACAGGAGACTTCGCCATGTCCTTGAGTATCAAAATCCTCAGACAGTTACTGGGCAGGGTGAAGATTCTGTCCTTCAGAAGAGCGCTGAGGTAGGCTTCTGCGGTAGCATTTTCTTGCCTCTGAAAGAAAAATATGTGAAATATGCAGGTTAAATTGCTGGACGGTATTCTTCCATGAGCAGAAAGGCTAAATTTAGATAGTTTGGCTGAATCAATTGCTGGGTTTGGCATATTACTGGAAACACAAGATATTCAGATACTTCATTTCTAACACTACGACTGCTTCCTCCGTTTCTTGCAAATCAACTGGAATCCGCTGTAAACACCATCCAGGGAAATCTCTGAAATTTACATAATGCTAGTTCCTGTATAAGCATTTTATTGTGGGAAAGTCGCAATGAAAACGTAGTTACGATCAAGTTTTCCACATAGTTTTTGTAAAACAGTAATACAAGGTTACCATTGAAAATGCATTGCACTTGTGGTTGCTGCAGGCCATATGTGTGTCTCGATTTATGGCACTCACTCTGCAATAGTCATGTACGTACAAATAAATCATTTTGAACGCTAAACCAGTTATTAAATGTCCTAGGGCATATTGCATTTCTTCGGGTACCAAACTCACCTGTTAGCAGATCATCACGTTTATACTGGAGGACGATGTCATGCCTCTTGTGAGGGATTTAAATTTGTCACGACGTGGCAGCCATGACAAGTAAGTCATGCGTGCAGCTTATCAACGTGGCCAGAGCATCGGTAATTCTTTCATGTTATAGCACAACTTCCTTGTTGCTTCAGGACCCAAAAGTAACGAGAATTGGGCTGCGGTGGGTAGGGATAGTAGGGGAACACATTGTTCGACCAGGTGTCCGTTAGGGACATGTCTCCTGAGTTAGTGTGTGAAGTTCTGTCGCTGTGAGTGCATCGGTTCGCCCAGGGGAATTTTTTTAGTGAAACAACTTTTTCCATTTCGCCGAAAACGTGATGGCAGATTGTCGAGAGCAACGCGCGGATGTGAAATTGTGTTTCCTGTTGGGGAAATCGGCCGTGGAAACTATTGTAAAGCGTAAGGCTGCTTATGGGGATGCTGCCCTTAGTAAAACCAGAGTCTAAGAGTGGTTTTCACGTTTTAAAAATGGAGAAATGTCAATTGAAGACCAACCCCGTTCAGGACGCCCCTCAACGTCAAGAAGTGAAGAAAACGTCGACAAAATCAATGCTCTCGTTCGTGAAGACCATCGCCAAACCATTGATCAACTCTGTGAGATGTCTGAAATATCATGGAGTTCAATTCAGAGGATTTTATCCGAAGATTTGCACATGAGAAGAGTTGCAGCCAAATTTGTCCCTCGCCTTCTCACAGGCGAGCAAAGGGAGCGTCGACTTCAGGCATGTTTTGAGCTTCAAGATCAGCTCAAAGAGGACCCTGAAGTTTTTTCCAGGGTGATTACTGGTGACGAATCGTGGTGCTATGGATCCGACCCCAAAGCAAAGCAGCAATCAAGCCAGTGGAAGACACCTGGCTCTCCTCGTCCCAAAAAAGATGGCCAAGTGAAGTCAAACATCAAGACAATGCTCATTTGTTTCTTCGATTGCAGAGGTGTTGTGCACGCGGAGTTCGTTCCTCCGGGTCAAACTGTCAACCAGAAGTTCTACTTGGAGGTTTTGAAAAGATTGAGGGAGAGCATCCGGAAGAAAAGGGCAGATATTTGGCGCACAAGTGACTGATTCTTCCATCATGACAACGCGCCGGCCCACACCGCTCTCTCCGTAAAGCAGTTTTTGACCAAAAACGGCATGACACCAATTGTCCACCCCCCCACTCACCGGATCTAGCCCCAAGTGATTTCTTTTTGTTCCCCAGACTCAAAAGGGACATGAAGGAAAGCGTTTTGCCACTTTGGAGGAGGTAAAACAAAAACCTCTGGATGGCCTAAACAACATCCCGATAAGTGAATTAAAAAAAATATTTGAACAATGGAAGGATTGTTTGCAGAGGTGCGTTGTGGTCAAGGGAGAATACTTTGAAGGTGATCAAAATTTGGTGTAAAATTATTAAGAAATAAAGACGTTATGACGAAATTCCCGTTTTTTTTTTGTCCCCCACCCCCCCTTCTGGGCACTGTCTATCAGGAAACCAGTCTGCTTAAGGTTCAAGCAAGAGGCAAGAGTAATCATTAACCTTGGGTGTAGCTCAATCATGTCTAAGACATCCAAGTAGCGAGTGTCTGTGCGGTCATACAGTTTGTGCTGTGACACAAATAATATACGTACAAATTAGTTAACAATTAATATATTATGCCAATAAAATATGCAAAAAACCAATAATAGGCACTTGATATTCTTGACATTAAACATGACAAATAGGCAAAACAATTACAATAATTCCTTTATTTCTAGCTCCACATAAAATTATTAAAAAATTAACACAACTTAGTAAATTGCTCTCAAAACTGGAATAATACAATATGAATAAAGATTAATTAAAAGAATTATAAATGCCAACCCAATTAAATTAATGAATTGACTAGAATGACAATTCGAGCAAATTGAAAGGAGGAAGACCAGTAAAGCCTCCTTTTCATAAAACCAATACATTAAAAGTAATTATTAAAAAACCCTATTTAAAAGATTGAGGTTTATGCGGAGGCAGTGGAACGACCCGTCAAAGCTCCTACTGAATAAAAAGCTACTGATTGTTCACAATTGAAAACGTAGACAACAACCCAACGCGAGAGTCGTGGACAGCATGATTAATTAATAGGGAATTAATTCTTAAGCAGCGAACAAGACAATACACAACACGTTAAAACAGGCAAACACAGCAACACAAGGTATTAGTTATAACCATAACCAAATTTGAACACGCGGTCGAAACCACAATTTTGAAAAAAACACTTACAGTACTGCTTGCACAAGACAAACACAGCTAAGCCACACAAAACATAAAAAAAAATTTAAAAGTAGGCCATATAACACACAAGTTTTGTCCACGAGTCACCATTCTAATTGCCCTAACGCTCGGTGCCTCAGTCGACGAGACAAATTAAACGAGCCCCATTACGGCTTCACGTCCATTGAACGACAAATGCGACAATCTAATACATCGTAGAAATGTTAAGGTGACACGGTCAGGAGAGGCCAGGGCGTATAATAGAAGGAGCGCCGCCGCCGATCTCTCATACGCCCCCGAAAGGCATTTGTCTCACGAGACCAGGAACCGAAGATCCCATAACTCGTTTAGTGGTTTTGCAACAAAAATGAAGCACGACATACTTGGGTCAAATCATTGAGCCGGCGGTGGGCTGCTGTGTTTATGTTTTAGCTGGCTCCGGGCCTGTATTTATAGCTGTTAACCACTGTTCCTATCTTCGTTTATGTCTGGCAGCTGTTCGAATGCATCTATAAGCTCTTCCTGAAAAAGGTCCAAGTATGTTGTTCTTAGTCTTTGGTTGAAAATGTGATTAGTGAAAATGGCATCAAATTGTATCTGTGTTAAAACTGGGAGATGATCTGAATCTTATTCACTAATTGTTTCTACAGTGGCTCCCATTAATACTCTGCCACCTATGATTATCGCAGTTTCATGTCCTTGTGTTACATTAGTAATGAAGATAAACATAAATCATATTGCACAATCATTCTTGTGTGCTTTAAATGAAATATAGTGGTAGCCAATAACGGAAATAAGCAATGCAACTTAACAAACAATATGATTTTGTCATCCCGTACTGCATAAGTACGCCACTTTAATATTCGGCTATCATCATTCAAACACAAACATAATCCTATTCGAAAACTAAACACGCGGCTGTATGTTCCCAGTTTCTTGCTCCTGATTGGCTTGCGCCATACTGTTACCCTGCCATCTGAACCAAACATATTCAATTTCGTCTCATCAGCAAAAATAACATCTTTCCACCAGCTTTCATCTTTGTCAGCGTTGTCTTTTGCGAACGTAAGTCGTTACTTCTATTTGCCTCATTAATTAAAGGCTTCTTTCTAGATACCCTGCTATTATATCCTGCTCTTCTGATAACTCGTCGTATTGTTTCTAGATTGACGTTCTTTCCGCATCCATTGAGTACCTCCGTTGTAAGTTTGCAAGCACTAATTTTCGGACCTTCCTTTATTTTCCTGATTACTAGACGTTCTTCTCTCTCGCTTAGTTTCTTTGGCTGTCCTTTTTGAGGTACCGAATCTTTTCTGTCTTCCTTCTCAAACCTTCTTATGATGTCTCCAACAGTGCACCTCGGCAGATTCAAGTGCTCCTCAATTTCTCGTTGAGATTTCTTCTTTGCATGATGAAAAATAACCAGCTGCCGCTGTTCAAACGTTGTATTTCTGCTCTACGTCCCATTTTCCTGACTGAAGCAGTCAACAGAGCAACCCAATAGAACCTCTCAGCGCAGAGAACGTGCAGGGAATTACACGAGGTACGAACGCAATGTGCATCATGCCTGTGCCACGCGTCCACCACAACTGGCCGAATATTAAAGTGGCGTACTTATGAAGCACGCGAGGGCAAAATATTGTGTTTAATTAACTTACGCTGCTCATAAGTCAATAACCGATGATAACGTAAAGTAAATTTCGGGTGAAGAATGATTGTGCAATATGTTTTATGTTTATCTTCATTTTTAATATAACATAAGGCCATACAACTGCGATAATCATCGGTGGCCGAATATTAATGTGAGCCACTGTATATTAATATTTGTGCCTGCAATATTAGTGAGTGCTATATCTAAAATATCAGGCACGCCTCCTTAGTTTGGAAAACATATTGGTGTGTCTGGCGCGAAAATTACATAATTATTATTAGATGCATGTGTGTTTAAAACTCTGCCATTGGCATTTTTTATCCTACAGTCCCAGTCGGAATGAATACTTTTAAATCCCCTGCAATAAAATATTCCCTTCCGACCTTCATTAATTTCTCGGGGTGTTGTGTAAGTAGTGGTACATTTGGTGCTTTATATGCCGCGGTCGTGCATACGTGTGTGTTGTTTTTGCCTACATTTATGCTAGTGGCCTCTATGTGCGTAAGCCCTGTAATACTAACTGGGTGATGATTTATTACATACTAAATTAAAATTGCTGTTCCACCTCCATGCGTACGGCGATCTGTTCTGTAAATAGTACATCCACATATGCTAAATCTATGCTGCGGTTTAAGAAAAGATTCTGCAATCAATGCTTTATCAATAATGTACGTGGACAGCCATTGTTCTAGTTCATATGTGTTATTTCTAATTCCGGCGACGTTGTAGATTAGTGTATGAAGGGATTTGTTTTATTTGTAGCGATTTTATTTGCCCGGCTTCAATTAGAGTGGCTTGTTTCGCAGCAAGTGTTATTGCTTCGCGGATTAGTTGGCAGAATGGCTTTAATTTCTTAATTACGTTGGCGTAGTCGCACATGCGTAGTATTTCAGCCAGTCCCAGCATGCCGCGAATATCATATAGCCGCTCTAGTGCTGGAGTGTGAAGAGTGTGTTGGGGCTTGCGTCTGATCGGCTGGGGACTTAAGCTCTGGGCCAGTCACAGCTTAAGCTGTTCGTCGGACTTGCTCTGCATACAGAATTTTTTTTGGATGCTGTTTTGGCGCACGTGGCTGTGCGTTGTTGAGAGTTTTTTGGGAAGGGGGGTGGGGGAGGGAACTGCTGCCTGCTCGTGGTGTTTACTACTTGCATGCGTGCGGTGACATCATGCTGCTGTGTTTGTTGAGTTGTATGGGTTCCGTTTCGTGTGTACTTTCGGCGGCTTTCTACAAGCTTTATCACGTCTTCCAGGCCGCTGTGTGACCGTCTTGTCCGCAACTGCCGCACTTTTTAGGGGCAAAGTCGGGTACAGTGAACTTGCTGCGCAGTTGTGCGCCTGCACAACGAATGCACGTTGGTGTTTGATTGCATATCGAAGTTGTGTGTCCATATTCACCGCATATTTTGCACTGTGGGACATCTTCAGGCCTGGACTTGTATGATTCCACTGAACCCCGCGTCCAGTGGAGCTTTGTGATTTCAAATATTTTTGTACCTGTGGACCACACGACCACACAGAATGTCCCGGTGCCACGATATGTCACAGTTCCGTCTGCGTGCGTATGTTTGGCACTGAACTGCCTTTATATCTTATGCAATGATACCAACTTTCTGGAGCTCCTCCAAGATGTCGTCCTTGGGTGTGTGCTGACCCAGCCCCTTAATAAAAGATTTTATATCTCATTCGTCGGGGTGTACATGGGTGTATCAAGCAATCGCCTGGGCCTTTAACCAGTTGATCGCCTTGTTGTAGCCTTCTCTGGTTTCAAATGTGATTCGTAGCTCCTTTCGGCGAGTGATTGTGTTTTTGAATGTAATATTTTGTTTGTCAAAAGTTAGTGCGTTGTGTGCCAGTGAGTTGTGAAGTTGATGCTTCAGCTGGTAGATGTGCATACTTATTTGCAGTAGGGATTTTTCTGGGTGTGTTCAGGGTTTTAGCCTTGCCAGCCTTTCTCCCCTTAGCTACTTTGTAGCCTTCATCTGGGCATGTTTTGTTTGTTCTCCCTTCGTCCGTGTCTGAATCGGATTCATGTTCTCGTTGGCGTTTCATAGATGCAGATTCTGCTTCCATGTTCAGTGTTTGAGTGTCTGACGTTGTGCTTAGAGGAAGAACAGCAAAATTAAAAAGCACCTAGTAATCGATCGGTTATCGCAATTGAACCCTGTGTGGTCCACCGGCTGACCGTTCCCCTGGGACTAGTTAGCCAGGGGTCAGGCTAAGCCGGAGGAGCGCTTCGCTCTCACGATGAGTCGAACTATTCCACTGAGAAGGAGCGCGAGCCGTGCAAGACTAGTGATGGGCAAAATCGAATGAAAACAATTTGAATATTCGATTGTTGCAGTATAATCGAATTTTCGATTTTTGTCTGTGGTGTTCGAATGAATCATTCTGATTGAAGTTTTCCTTCTCGACAACAGATGGCACTAGGTGCACTACAATATTAACGTTAATTTTCAAGGTCATCAGCAAATTACTTTTAAATTTTTGCCATTTTTGTACAAAGATTAAATTTTTCTCTTTGAATTTTTCTTTAAATACAGTTAATTTCGAATATTGTACTAACGGGAAGCAACATTTTACCCAACATTCACTTTGTTAAATGAATAATGATTCGCTTCAATAATGGAATTTTCATTCTTTCACTTATACGAATGTTCATACATATACCCACGAAGTGAATGTTTCATTCGAATATCAGGGAAAGGAATGGCAGCTACTGCAATATCTCGGTTTCTGAAAATAAATTTGAGCAATTATTGTCAATTTAGTAACTTTTCGTTAATTTTAAAGAGCTTTTAACTAATCAAAATGCCTTAGAAAATGGATTTGTCATTCAAACGAGAACAGATTTTGAAAAGAAAGAAAATAACGTAAGAAGCCTTCTGTCTCCGTTCTAAAGGTTTAGGAAATCTCCGGAATACACATTCAGGCGAAAAATGATCGAGAACTTAAAATGTCACAATTTAAAAATACAAATAAACATTACAACTTCTTATTAACATAAGTGCCATAACTTCAGCCAAATACGCCATTAATTTACTCGCTTCAAAAAGTACTTTCGAATTGTTAACTTGTGGCAACATTAAGATTCATTCCTTTCGATTAAGACGCAATCGGAGAAGAAAACCGAATATTCGGAATCCGAACTATTGATTCGATTTCAGACGACACTATTCGAATAAAAATTGATTTCGAGAATAATTCACTTTTGATCATCACTAATGACACAAATAAACTAGCTAAATCATAAAAAAATTATGATCCACGTGCAGAGGGGAAATCAAGGGATGTTGTAAAGAAGGAAAAGGGAGGGGATCCGAGCCGAGCAAAGAGTAAACCACCGCGTCGAGTATAAACCAAAGAGGATGACTTGCGCGACGAGCGCTAGCGTCGCAAGTTAACAGACCACAGTTGCATGTGCATACCATGTTCTTTGTCAACAGAATTGTCAATCTCTGAATATACTTCTTTGATAACTTTGCGGTGCGCAGTTAAATTGAATTGCACTGGAATATGCGTAGCTGTTTCCTATATTGTCAGTGAAATTAGTCCAAGTTTTTCTATAGATAGCGTTTTGTTTATTTTCCAGTAGAATTTACTGCTCTAGGGCTGTGCGTCTGTACTCTGGGCCGGCCCTCCTGCACGACATAGCTGCAGGACAGTTCTTGACATACCAAAAGAAACCATGGAGATATTCACGGTCGTAACCTGCGAAAGTGGACAATGTTAGCAACGGCTTTGCTGGCATGACCACTTGTATAGAAATTCGCAACAAGAAATTAATAAATTGCCATTTTCGAAGGTTTGGTGATGGTAATTAGGATACTTGCTCACGCAGTTAAGGCAGTCATCCCCTTGACGAAAGTAATTAGTTCCTAAAGGCAGTGACACTGAGACGAGTGTTGGAGCATGGAGAAGCCTGCTATGTTATCTCGCTTCTGTGAGTGTGATGTTAGCAGCATCTCATTTTAGACCTACGTATGTATGCACTTTCTCCGGAAGAATTGATAAGCATGAATTGTAATGTAAATTCGTGTGTCTAAATATTTTTTTACACTCGGCTGCCTAATAGCACTAGGCTGATTACACAGACGCTTTGTTTTCATTAATAGGGAATTGCGAATATTAAGAAGTTTCTCAAAATGTGAATAGAAGACCATTTATAGAATTCAATATCTGATTAAAATGATTGGGGTCGAACCCATTCCTTCCCAAAACGTGATTAACGCATACAACTACACGAATAGACATGAGTGGGAATCGCCAGACATGCTGAGATATGGCAGGATTCGTTCGGTATTAGCCAAACGCACTTGACACATTTTGTTGCAAGAAAATGTTTGGTTTGTTGCGTACAACGATGAAAAGGACGGCCAAACTGCTCAGTATGTTTTATAGGGCACTCAGTATGTTTCATGTGCGTCCATCCATTCCCCCATGATAAAGGCTTGAAGTATGTATCCATGAGCCATTAAGTCTGCCATAAGAGTTTATGTGTAAAGTTTTACAAATAGTAGTTGTGTCTATTGGCGTGTCAACACTAAAGCTAACTTTTGCCATTTTATTAGTAAAAATGTTCTAAACATTTTAGTGTGTGAGTAATGTTTATAGTAGAAGCATAAACTTCCTTCGGGCACAGGATTCATGATTCAGGATTTAAGATTCGCCAGTCACCTCGGTTGTCGAAGCGGCCTAGAGCGGCCAAGTTGTGATGACACCCAACCACCATATTGGATCTTGGTGGCCTTGAACTTGACTCAATACGTTTACCTTGAACCCCAGAAAAATAAAAAAATATCGCAAAAATCTAAAAAAAACTCAAAATTGAGGAACATGTAATGTTACCCCCACACTCACGCCACCAACCCTAACTTAAAGCCCCTCTCCTTCCCGGCAAATTAAAATCATTAAAAAAATCAAGAAAACTCGCAAACATCTTTTCAAAATTCTAAAAATTAAGGAAAATATAACTTTAACCTTTTACACACCCAAACACCCTCGTCTCACCATCACCCCGACCAAACACCAAAATTCATAATAATAAATTGATAAAAATCGCAAAAAAACTAAAAAAAAATCCAAAAATCTTGGATCATATATTGTTAAACTCACACTCATCCCACCACCATTAACCCCCATCATCCCAAACTGATCTACCACCCTCACACTCCCCAGTAATAAAAATCGAGAAAACAATTGTAAAAAAGGAAGGCACTAATAAAATCGTAGGAACATATTACATCACTGACTCAGAACCCATGTTGGATTCAGTGGCCTTGATCTTGACCTCAACGACCTTAAAAACAAATATTGAGAAAAAATTGCAAAAACTCGAAAGAAAATAATAAAAGTGTAGAACATATTACATCACTGACTCAGGCACTCATGCTGGTTGCTGGCGACCTTGACCCCAATGACCTTGAACTTGAAAAACCGGGAAGCAATAGTAAAAAATAGAAAGAAGGTAATAAAAGTGTAGGAACATATTACATCACTGAGTCAGACACTTATTTTGGATGTTGGTGTCCTTGACCACAATGATCTTAACAACAAATAATTTAAAGAAAAAATGGTAAAAAATAGAAAAAAATCATAAAAATCGATAATATATTATGATACTGACTGCGACCAACATGTTGGATGTTGGCGCCCTTGACCTTTACCCAAAAACCTTAAAAATTAAGGAATAAATTCTAAAAAATTTACGGAACACTTTTAAACATAGGAGAACATAATGCATTACTTTCTCCAACCATCGTGTTAAATGTTTACGACCTTAACCTTGACCCTAAATTCCACCCCACTCCCCGTCCCCAATCAAAAACATACAAAATCAGCAAAACGAATCCAGGATCATAACGTTAACCTCCTACTCATCCTAATCATCAATTCTCTCCACCCGCCTCATCTACACAAAAAAATTGAGAAATCGAAAAAAATAATGTATATATTTTGGTGTGACAGTTGATGGTAAGGGTGAGTGNGGGGGGGGGGGGAGAAATTGGTGTCAAGGTTAAGGTCATTAACATGTAACATGGTGGTTCTACTCAGAAATATAGTATGTTCGTCGATGTTTACAAGTGTTTCTTAAATTTTTTGCAATTTTTTCTCAATTTTTAGAGTTTGAGATTTTTCGTGTCAAGATCACTAACATCCAACATGTGGGTTCGTGTCATAAAAATAATATTTTAGTAAATTTTTATGAATGCTATCCCATGTTTCCAATTTTTTTATATTCATCGTTTTCAAGGTCACTGTGATCAAGGTCATTGTCACCAACATCCAAAATGGGTGTCTCAGTCAGTGATAAATATGTTCCTACATTTGTGTTACTTTCTTTCTATGTTTTGCTATTTCTTCTCGGTTTTTCAAGTTAAAGGTCATTGGGGCCAAGGTCAAGGTCACCAGCAACCAGCGTGGGTGTCTGAGTCAGTGATGTAATATGTCCCTACAGTTTTATTTCTTTGATTGGTTTTTCTTCTGTTTTTCTCGACTTTTGTTTTTGAAGTAATTTAGGTCAAGGCCACTGGCATCCAACATGGGTGTCTGAGTCAGTTATGTTATATATGTTCCTTCACTTTTATTAGTGCCTTTCGATTTTTTCAATGGTTTTCTAGATAGTTATAACTGTGGAGTACAGATAAGATTGGCGGGTGGGAGTGATGTGGTTATGATGGTGTGAGTTTAACGTTATATGTTCCTAAATGTTTACTTTTTTTTAGATTTTTGAAATTTTTCTTGTTTTTTATGTTTGAGATTGAGGTGAGGGGGCAAAGTGAGGGTGGTGGGATGGGTGTGAGGTTAACATTATATGTATCTAAATTTTTTAGAATTTTTTAAATATTTTTTGCGATTTTTCTTGATTTTTATGATTGTGTGGGGTGGCTGAGAAAGAGGGAGGGGGAGTTTTGGTTAGGGTTGGTAGGGTGAGTTTTGGTTAGGGTTGGTAGGGTGAGTGTGAGGTTAACATTATATGTTCCTTGATTTAAATGTTTTTATATTGTAGCGATTTTTTTAAATTTGATGTCAAGGTCAAATTCAGGGTCATGGGTCGAGGTCACCAAGATTCAATATGGTGGTCAAGTGCCATTACAAAATGGCCACCCCAGGCCGCCTCGACAACCGAGGTGGCTGGTGAATCCTAAATCCTGGATCATGAATCCTGTGCCCAGAAGAACTTTATGATGTTCGTTTTTTTCAAAATGTAATTTCACAAACGTTTGGCGTTTACTGGTGCACAAAAATTGCAGCGTGTGACTGACAAATGTATTCCGATTATGTGCAGATTAAACACCCTGAGTGACGTGTCACTGTTATGCGAACAGAAGCAGTTCGTTGAAGGGACGGAGTTCACATCAGATGACGTCATAGAGCTTTTCAGAAACGTAAGTTCCTCACATTATAATAATTATTTACAAATATCTATAGCTGACACTTTTGTATTATAGAAGAAATTAAGTAGCATAACACCGAATTAAAGGGGAGAAAATATTTATAATTTATTACACATTTAATACTCTTTTTAGTAATATTTAATTAGCATTCTTTTTTACGCGGTTTAATATAATACCGTGTGGATGGAGAGTGACTATTGAAGCTGAGAAAATTGTGCAAGGATTGGAAACACATACTACAGCAGCAAAACGAGAGTATTAAATTCGGAAGAGCTAGATAAAAGAATACCCGTCTAATTTCATGTGCATACAACATTTGGTGTCTGTGGGTCCGTAAGGTAGTGCAATGTTCTTCTGGAGGATGTTAAATCCGCCAGGATGAGCGCAGGACACTTATGNCACTAGCCACAGACCTATTCAGATGTAGAAGGGATCCTCATATGCTCCAGCCGAACACACCCCATACCAATACGGAGCCAGAATCAGCCAATATACGTAGTTTTCTGTTAATATGCGGTATCCATATATTCATGGAGATTACTCTGAGAACATTCCCGACTTCTCAAGTCAGTTGGGAATACGGCTCGTCGGACCACACTACATTTTTCCAGTCGCCAAGAGTCCATTGGTGATGTTACGAAGCCCAGATGAGGCACGTAGCTCTGTGTCGCAGGGTTAGCAATGATACCTGGCTTGGACATCTGTTCCTAAATACCATTATGCATCCACAGTCATCATGAATATCGTTGAGGTTCCAACATGCAACACTGACATTTTTTTACGCATTGTTACACGCTTATCGTTTAAATTGAGTCTTATTTTAACCCCGAGTCTCTTGACGACCACACTACTGCTTTACGTTTACCAGGCATTCTTGTAGTTTCGGTATACACTTGATATGGTATAAATTAAAATTTCAAAATTTGCTTGTATCGCTCGAGTGGTGAAATTAATTTCACGATCTCTCACTACAGGGTTATCCTGAACTCCAGATGCAAACTTTATGATATGATTCATCATGGAAAATGAGGTGGACAACATAATATGACCCATGGCCTACGGTGATGATTAAGGATGTGACACGCCTTTGAGAATTGGGAATTAAAATTAGTTATATGCAAAATTTCAGGGACCAGATGAAACAACAAATTCATGAATTGTGTTAGCCGGATTTGGTATCTGCCCTCTGTGAACATTTTATGCGTACTCACGTCGCCCGTCATTAGGGAATCAGGGGGTGCCATGTTATTAACCATCGAAAGTGTGTTACCCATGTGTGGTAATCGATTGTTGTGACGTCTTAATAACGTGTACATTAATGGGACACAAAACGTTTTCTCGGTGTAACACTCTCGGGCGAAAGGTTCCCGATAAAACATAGTCGTTTCTGACATTTAGCAAATAACTAGTTTTAATTGCCAATCTTCAAGGGCATGTCTCTCCCTTAATATCGAAGTTATACCATGTGACGAATAATGTTTTCAACATAGTTTCCCATAGTGAACATATCACAAAATTTGTAGGTAGGTGGAGTTCAGGATAATCCCGTACAACATCGCCTAGAAAACCAACATGTCAACCTCATGGCGCTAGCAATTCTAAGGACTCCTCCATTCCAGTTTCCCTGGCACATCAGTGCATTTGGCAAACCTTGCCTCTAGTTTGTCAGCAAATGTGTCTCAACATATAGCGGAACGTCACAAAATGGTTGCGCATTGAACAATTTGTTTCACGTGATTGCATAGAGACTGAAATTACGCCGGCAGAGCTAATAACTTTAATAGTCTTATGTGGACAAAGTTTTGTTCTATAAAATTATTATAAAAAATTAACCATTAAAATAAAACGCAGGAACCTTACAATTTAACACGCAGTTCAAACAAATTTGGTGCATAAACTCAGTGCCTGAAATTCTCGAATAAGTTTTTAGTAGATAACATTAGTATGTTCCATCGCACCTTCAAATCCTGCAAAAGAAAAAAATTACACTGAAACAATATTGATGTCATACTAATACTACGAAACGCTTAATGGTAAAGCCTGTACGTAATAGTAAAATTCGTAATGTCAACTTATAATTTTCATAATAAAGTGAGGAAATTCCCTCTGCTAAAAATTCAAGTGTTTTTTTTTTAATTACAAAATTAATGTACTGTACTTTTCGGCTTTATTGTGTCTCTTTTAGTCTAATTAGATTATTATGGTACTCCAATAATTTTTTTAGCCTTCTGTTAATGTTTCTATAAAAAATATCCATAAAAAATATTAGCTAGTCGTAGTTTTATATACACCCATAGTCATAAAATGTCCGCCAAGCAGGAGCTGTTGAATCCAAAGTAAACTTTATCACTGTAATAATGGCAAAATATATTTAAAATATGTCATCAGGACAACATTCCAATTACATAAGGCACAGAAGAAGGGCAACTTTAGTACTTTTTCGTACTACATCGTGCATTGATATATACACTGGAGAGCCAAGAAAACTAGTATAGGCGTGCGTGTGCAAATAACAAATGTATGGAACCAATCAGAGTAACGCGATGCGGTCGGCAGCACCTATATAAGACAACAAGCGTCTGGCATAGTTGCTAGATCGATTACTGCTGCTACAATGGCAGGTTATTAAGATTTAAGTGAGTTTGAAAGTGGTGTTATAGTCGAAGCACAAGAGATGGAACATAGCATCTCTGAGGTAGCGATAAAATTTGGATCTTCCCGTGCCTTCATGTCACGAGTGTACTGTGAATATCGGGAATCCGGTAAAACATCACATCCTCGACATCGCTGCGGCCGGAAAAAAATAGTGAAAGAACGGGACAAACGACGACTGACGAGAATCATTAAACGTGACAGACGTGCAACCCTTTCTCAAATTTGCGCAGATTGGATTTGTGGACTGCCCTGCAGGATTCATGATTTGAATTGCCTACTGCATACCTTCAGACATTAGTCGAGTCCATGCCACGTCGTCTTGCGGTACTTTTGCGTGCTCGGGGGGCCCTACACTATATTAGGCAGGTGTACCAGTTTTTTTTGCTCTTCAGTGTATGAAACTTGCACACCATTTCCATTGCTACCAACAGAATCTGTGAAGTTCGAACAGTCCAAATGACGAACAAATTGGCATGCCATTCAGCCTACCCCTGGTAGTCTTATTATACAGCGCCTCTGACACTTAATACAATTTCTATAGGTCATTAATCACTCTTAGCAAATAAAGAGCATGTTACATCTTATGCACTGTTTTGAGGAATTATTGGTAAACTCCACACGAAAAGAGACATCAGCCCCTTTAAATGATGTATTTGTATGAGATATTATACAAAACTAAAATAGTCTTCTTATCATCCATCTATGTGCCTGCTTACATAATTACTAAGTTACAAATAATTTTTACAGGAAACCACTATTTTTATGGCAATTATTGTAACTCATTTAAGTTTAAATAACAAAGGTTTTTCAGGTTATTAAAGATGCATTATTTGATGTTTATAAATAATGGCTTTGTAATGAATAAGCAATAAATTGTGAGACAGTATTTTGGCAAGTACAAGACATTTCTGAAAGTCACATTTGGAACAAGTAATTGATTTTCTTTTAATTTAGAAATTAGTGTCACTTTAAGAAATTGTCAAAGAATTCATTTTCAAATTTTATTACAAATCAATGAAACTGAAGTGCAATAAACATGCAGATGTTTTTTTAATTGACGGTATAGTAACTATACACTTTATTAAGCTATGAACCAAGTTGTCGGAAAATACCAGCATATATTCCAATAACAATTCTATAATATTTCTGTAACAGACTAGAAGTATTTAATAATCTGGGTTATGAGAATTTAAAAAATAATGGAAGAATATGTTTGAGTTTTAAAATGTATGCAAACACTTGTGAAAAGAAACATCAACACTATTTCAGCCATGCTTTATTTTGTGTAAAATATGTTTTCTACTTGTTCTGTTCGAAATTAAAGCAAGAGTCGTTGGTGTTTCAGATGTCTCCTGCGATGGACGACACTCTCGAAGAAGTATTATGGTGCAAGTCAAAAGAACGTATATTTGATTTATTTACACCCATAGTCATAGGGGAAGGTATATGCTTCAGTTTCAACATGCTCGACCCGAGAGAAATATTTACAGACATCACGTAAGTGTTCTAAAATCTTTCACACATGCATGATATATGCAGAGTACATTGATATGCACTAAATAATTCCATTAAATCCTTACCTCCCCCATTTCTCATTTATTTCATCTGTTGTTTAGACGATTTGTATAACATAAATTTGACAACTGTATCAGTAATTGAAAATAATTGTTTTCTGTGGATAACAAAGCAAAGAAATGAGTGTGTTGGTCTACTTATATTAAGATATATTAAACCAGCTAGTAAAATACAAAATAAAATCAATGGCAATGTGCTGAGAAGGCATAATTCTCACAGATATTAGGCAGCAATATTAATATTTCCTTTTTTCAATTCTAAAGTGGTTGCATTCATAATAATTTGTTAGTGATGACAAAGTAGAGGAATAACAGCAGCATTCCCTCCAAGAACGAATATTTTTTGGAGGTAATTGATTAAAGGTCCCTTCTTTGACATGAATGGTGTCATATATTTTATAGTTTGGATCAGTCCGAAAATGAAATGTATTTACACTGCCAGACAATACAAATAGCACACACAAAAGGATGCATGGGACGATACTGACATTTTATAGAAGCAATGATACAGATAAGTAATACACATGATCACAAAAACCGAGCAGCAGGACAAATACCTGTAAATCTGTGGTACGCCATCGGGTCATCTTCAGTAGTGCGTCACACCCCCTCGCACTGCGATACACGCTGCAACACGGTCTGGCATGGGGTCCAAAAGTCTCCGGATATTGTCCTTAGGTCAACGGGACCACAGTTGTTGGACGGTGTTTTCCAAATATCAGATACAGTGGTAAGGTCGCAGTTGGTATTTCAACTGATTCCACACCTGCTCGATTGGGGACATGAAAGGGGAGCGAGTAGGCCATGGTAGTTTTTGTACATTACGGAGGCATTCCTGGGCGAACCAGGCCATATGCGATCTGGCGTTATCCTGCTGGAACATTGCACCTGGAATCCCGGCCAGAAATGGGTTAAGATGGGGCTGTAGCATATCATCCCCATTTCGCATACCATCAGCATTTCACTTAACACGACGAGATAAATCGGCTAACGCAGGATATGGATTCCCAGACCATAATGCCTGCCATGAAGGAAATGTTCCGCTCGATAGCGTGGTTACAATGTGGTGTTCACCGGGGGCACTCCACACCCGGGCGCGATGATCATCAGTCCCAATAATAAAGTTGCACTTTTCACTAAACACAACACATTTCCAGTCTGTGGCATTCTACATTTCTGCGGCCTGGCATCGCTGCAAACAGAGCCGGTTATGTTACAGAGTTAATTACAAGCACAAGTAATGGACACGGGTATCGCAGATTCCCCTCTGCAAGGCATCGGGGAATGGTTCGTGGGCCCACAGGATCACTAATAATGGCGAGTATCGTAGACTGGGTAGCCGTGGGATCTCTCCACGCCTGGCGCACGATCTGTCGAATCTCTTGACAGGTTGTCGACCTCGTCCGTGATAAGCCGGTCCTCCAAGTGTGAGTGCCGTTACGTATCCACTGCTCCCAACAGCATCCAACAGTATGGTACGACGATACGACCGACTACCATGCGGTTTTCAGCTCTATTATGAGTCCTCTCTCGAAGTACGTAATTTGCATAAAGCGACGTTTTTGGCATCTTCCCGGCATTCTTCTTCTCTCTGTACGATTGCTTCGTATCGTCTAGGGTATAGTGCGGTTTCGACTACATGCCAGTGTCTATGACCGCTGGTTGGGACGTGTAGCGACACAGTCGGGTGTGCAGTCAAGTACGAGCACACCAACATGAGATAATGCGCTTACCAACTCGTACTATCGCTATTTACATATTTTCTTGGTTGTCGCGTGGTTTCTTCGTGGTGGGTGATTTGCAATGTCTGGCAGTGTATATAAACTCTTATGATAAATTTTCTTAATATTTGAACATTTTGCCGTTGCCGTAAAGTTTTCATACAGCAAATGCAGTAATATTCATGCATGATCATCCTTACTTTTATTGGTCTCCCTTGTTTTTCGGTCTGCCCTTTTTCAATGGCGAAACATTATGATTGCATATTAGTGTCACTAATCCTAATTGTTTATTAATTGCTTCTAAGAGCCATTCTTATTTCCGCCTGTCATTGTGCTACTATCTGTAATCGTGTGCCTTGGAGATTTCTGACTCAGGATAGTGAAATAATAAATTTCAACGCTTAGTTTTTCATTTACTATCTTTTTAATAATGAGATTTTCAGTTGGAGAACTATTCTGGAATACAGGAAATGTCACATTAGTGAAAATCTCGATAAGCTCAAAGGGCGATGATACAAAAAGCGGTAAGCTTTTTAGTACCGTAGCAAGAAGGTTAAGGCATAACCGACAAGCAGACACCGAAGAAATTCTCACACCCGCCAAAAAGCGAAACCAAGTCTTTTGATCCATATTCCAGATGCCCTGATCAGTCATAAAGATGGACGGTGTTTTTCATTATGTGCCACTTAACTCTTCCTCTCGCATTACTATTGTTTTTGCAGCATGTAGGTTTTATAAAAAAATGTTTCTTTACATCTTGCACTTTCTAACACGGCGTGTGTGTGCTTTTGTGAAATGACTTAGTAGTACAACGATGTCAAAAATGAAAAATTTCAATACTCGTTCTTATAATGCACTGATGAGCCAAAAAAACTGGCACACCTTCCTAATATTGTGAAGGGGCCCCCCCGAGCACGCAGAAGTGCCGCAAGACGACGTGGCATGGACTCGACTAATGTCTGAAGGAATGCAGGAGGCAATTCACACCACGAATCCTGCAGGGCAGTCCACAAATTCAATCTGCGCCAATTTGAGAAAGGGTTGCACGTCTGTCACGTTTAATGATTCTTGTCAGTCGTCGTTTGTCCCGTTCTTCACGATCTTTTTCCGGCCGCAGCGATGTCGAAGATGTGATTTTTTACCGGATCCCCGATATTCACGGTACACTCGTGAAATGGTCATACGTGAACATCCAAATGTTATCGCTACCTCGGAGATGCTATGTCCCATCTCTCGTGTGCCGACTATAACACCACGTTCAAACTAACTTAAATCTTGATAACCTGCCATTGTAGCAGCAGTAACCAATCTAGCTGCTGACCGCATAGCGTTACTCTGATTGGTTCCATACCTTTGTTATTTGCATAGGCACGCCTATACCAGTTTTTTTTCCTTCAGTGTAATATACACTAAATGAAAAACCCGGTTGTGTACATTTTACACAGCTCAATACTATATTTCGTAGCACTGATTTGGGCTTAGAGTATGTGCATGATGCATGCCGGCATAATGTAACAACACACTTTCCCTAGGGAGCAGTACAAGTACAACTTCACGCACCACGGTCGCAAGGCAGATGAGTGGAGTACTGACAGCGGATATGCTAAGGCTGCACCAGTGGACACTTACCCTCGAAGAGCTCTGGGGGCGGGCTACAGCACCAGCCTGGCAGTCATGCTCCGCTCCAATACCAAGGACATCGACTACATGTGCAAGGGGCCCGTTCCAGGCTTCAGGGTAGGAACACAACGCTCATCCTCATAGCGTGTTGCATTGCCTGACCATATCTGCTCACGAGTCATATGCTAGCTGCATTACGTAGTCAAGTTCTGTGTTCATCATTCATGTTTATAATCGTTTAACCTTTTCTGTGATGGTTGAATGTAATTTCTTGTTGATGGAAACAGAATAGGTGAATTAGTTTTATTGGCATACCCGTTACAATACAATGTACTGTACCATGAGCATTATTATGCCGTTAGTGTCTATGTAAACTAAAAAATTACAATATACCTCCTGATTTAGTCAAATGCAAATACTCAAGAAATTTCCACGCGGTCCTTGGCTTATTTGTCTTCCGTGTTTGTTGGTTAATAATTGTTCGCAATGTGTAAGTTTGTACGCTAACTTTATATCCAGTACGTGGCATTTCCAGAATTTATTGTTTGTTCTGAGGAGCACTTTTTATTTTTAAGGTGCTTTTGTATCAGCATGCCGAAATGAAAATTACTCAATGTAAAATAATTCTCGCAACTCCTTCCTAACCATTTTTTTTTTTTTTTGTTATTTTAAATTGGAAAAATTCAAAATAATAGAGAGATAGCCTACCCTTGAGACCCGTGTTGAGATATAAAAGTATTTAACATTAAACATTTAAAGATTCGTGCAGTAAGGCATCTATTGTTAAGAGTGCCAAATCACATATAAATTCCACCCCTTTAGCAAGAACGAGTAAAAGTGAAACTATGAAAGTCTATCATTTGTATTGGCCTATAGAAGAAGTACATAAAATTTTAATAACACGGGGCAGACTCAGAAATTTTGAAATGAAACTAATTTTGCAAGCATTATTTGTATGATTAACGGATATGGCACTTATTCAAACAGCCGCCTGTGGTGTAAACATGCAAAAATTTCTTACGAGGTGTGCTGAAATGAAACCAGTTCAAGATGTGTAGAAAGGATTGACGAAACACAAGCAAATATAAATATGTTTCTCAGAAGAGGTCACTCATGGTGTTCAGGTATATTACCATTCTTGTTACATACGGTGAATTCAATAAGGAAAGAAAGATTTTTATTGCTGTATTGAACCAGTTGTGAAGTGTACGCAACTGGCTTTGCGTGGGATATAAATTAAACCTCTATTAGTTAAGTACATTTTACAATTTTATAAAAGTCAATAAAGAAATGCGAGGAAAGGGCAATCCTAAATAATTAGTTTTATTAACTTTTCAGCAAACATTTTAGCAGAGTGATGCATTTCTATCAAGATATTTTTTCCGCTGGAAAATGTCATATGTCTGCGGTGAAAGTTGCCACAAACTCATATCTAAGATTTATGTTACTCTGTTTTTTATATTGGTTTCCAAAATTTTGTGGACTCCAATAGACGTATTAGGAGTTAATTTGTCCCCCAAGCTCTTTAAAAGTGGGTTTCGGTGTCAAATCTTTGTCCGTTTAAGAATTTCTTCACTTTCCGAAAAGATGAAATTTACATGGTGATAAATCTCCGCCACAGACAGGATGTTCAAGAATCGTCTGCTTTTATAGGAATGTTGCATCAACAACAACCCTGGCGACATGAATCTGTACTTTATCGTGAAGAATGATGATTCCTGAATTGAGCGAGCTGGGTCGTTACTTTTTGATAGACTTTTATGCAGACTTTCAGGTGTTCGTTAAGTTTTAGAAATTTTTTGGCAATGGCGTGGTTAAAATAAACTCTGGAATTCATTTAAATTTAAACTGAAGAGCTGATTTCGAAAAAAGGACATATAGTCAGTTATACGATACCGGCGACAACAAGTCAAAGGATTGTTTTGAGTGAACAGGCAAGCGATAGGCCGGTGGCCGTGCATCTGTTACAGAAAGTGAGCCGACACGATGATAATTTTTACGGCCCAAACTGCTGACCCTGGTTGTATTGATTTCTGCATTTATCTGAAGAATGCTCTGAATAACTGACTTCGTTCTCTCAGCGTGACTCGGGGTGTGTTGAACATTCCAGATGGTCAGGGCGAACGATGTAATTGTGTGGCAGACCTCCGAGCTGAGTAGTTGATGAATGAATGAGAGACTGAGTTCCGAGCTATAGAAGACGAGCAGCGAAAGAAGTGACCAGCAGAAGGAAAATCTGTGACTGCGAGTATCAAGCAGTGAAGAGTGTGGCTGGCAGGCTGAACTATTGTACTTGATGCGTGAGTGAAATACATTACTATTGGTGGCAACAGATAGACTGAACACGTGTTAATAATGAGTATCAGTTAATTGGCTCTAACTAAACAGAGATAATTAAGCAGGAAGTTAATTAAAGTTAAATTGTCATTAAATATTGCACTCACTCTTAAATTAAAAGAGTAATAGTAGAAAAAGATAAATAAGTACTGTAAATAATAGCTGTGTAATAAATTAAGAAACAAATTTATTCCTTTTATTTTTATTAGCACCTCCATCTCTCACGAACTCAGATACGCCTCTTAGGCGTTCCATGTAACCCTGGTGTCAGAAGTGGGTTGGAGGCAAATATTTATTAATAAATTGTGAATATAGTTATACTATAGGGAAGTAGTTAGTTTTTTTCAAACAAATTAATTAATTGGAATAACTGTTTGTGAAAATAATTAAGACTGTTCTGTACAATCATCACTGTGAATATTAACTAGAAAAATGTCTGCAGAACTGGAAGCATTGCGTGAATTAATTGAGGGATTAGGTACCCAAGCGAGCGCAAGTGTTAATAGCCTTGTTAACAAAATTAGTACTGTGAACGTAGCTGTAGATACCCAAATTAGTAGTGTGAAAGAGGTTGTCAACGAGATTGTAAATAACCTATTATTTTTGTAATTGAAACTGTAAAAAGTGACAATGAGAATGTATAAAGGAAAATAGAAAGCATTAGCGAGTTAGTCATTACGATAGTTGACCCTGTGGACAAGAAAATTGACAGTGTAAATGAAAAAGTGGACATTGTGAATGAAAGGATGGACAGAGTCGAGAATTAATTGAAACAGAGGATTAGTGCATTATAGAAGGAATTGCACGATTCTCTCCAGCAATGGAGTTCCAGCACCTCCACATCGGCAGCCGAGGAAAGTGAAGAAGCAATACAGCAACCTCGGAGGAGAGCAAGAATATCTGCGGCATTGGGGTCGCTTAGCCAGGAGTGAGGAAGGGGATCTCAATTAAGCCCGCCCCTTACGATGGCCAGACTTCTTGGCAGGAGTAACGACCCCAGTTTGAAGTAGTCGCTACCATAAATGGCTGGATAACAGAACAGTGGACTTACTACCTCGCGGCTGTACTGAGAGACCCAGCACCCAGCATACTACAATCTCTGCCAGAACGATATCGACTGTAGTACCCCACATTGGTGTTGGCCTTGAAGCTATCTTTGGGCGTTCGTTACCTGCGACATGTCCACCATACCCAACTACGAAGCCGCACCCAGTGACCAGAGAAGCTACTGCAGGAGCTATGGCAAGACATTGTGCGGCTCTCAAACCTATCTCTAGAGAGGTGTCCCGAGGAGGCGCGTGACATCATCGCAGTCGGCTTTTTCATCGATGCCATCGCCGACGCAGACGTAGGTCAAGCAGTACATCTGGCTTCACCCCACACCATGCAGGACGCACTGGCCCGAGCACTGGAGGTGGAGTCAGAAAGACAGGAGCCCGCACCCCGACGTCCAGTACACACGGTGACGCTGAGCTAAGCCGAAGACAGGATAACGAAGATGCTGAAGGAGTTGCAAGTGGCTTTGAGAGACATGGCTTCGAGGGTTCATGCTACAGAGCTTTGCCGCCCCTTACACAAATGGAGGGAGTGTTGATCATGTGGACAGCAGGGGCACCTAAGAGCTTATTGCCCACAACAGCAGCGGTGTAAACAGAACCAGCAGCGAGATAAACAAATGGCTTTGATGAGCGCATGCAAGCACATGTGTTAAGAGATATGTGTGCTTCGTGCATATGCCCAACAACTGAGAAACCGCATCAACGAGCTGATGCTGTAAGCTGCACACCTCACAAAGCAGTTGGAAAATGCACATTATTATCTGCGAGTGCTGTCCAGAAGCCCTGTGCACGCTGTACCATATAACAGTGAAAGGTGCCCATAGCATGGAGCGAGTGATAGGACGGTGCCTCTCAGTAATGGCTCTGAGGATAGCGGTACCATGGAGGAAGTGGTTCGGGGGACAAAGAACCAGTTGCGTGAACTCGAGAAAGGGACTGAGGCAGTCGACATGAGCTACCAGCACTTCAGGATACGTTGGACGAGGATCCAGCCACTACCTGCAACATCCACCGCAAGTGCCAGCTCTTTTCAGATTGATAGACATGGTCTTAAGGAAGATGCAACGGGGAAATTATGGAGTTGATTCATCTTTTGAAACTGGTAATGTAAGGATCAGTGCTTCTGTAAGGCACAAACAACCATATAGTGACAGGTTGAAGGCCCGATTTGAGAGGAGAATGTCGGACGAGGTATTTCATGCAGGACAACTGGTTTGGTTGTACAGCCCACAAAGGCGAAAAGGGTACTCGAATCTTGAGAAACGTTGGGAAGGCCCCTACAGGATTCTGAAATATATATATTATTTATTCGTTTGGATTTGTCGTCAAGGCTCTTGGGCGAAGCCGAAGGTTGTCCACATCGACCGACTGGCACTATACAAAGATCCGGATGTTGCAGTGTCTGTTCGGGACGAACTGACTTGAGGAGGGGACAGAGTTACGCGCTCGCTGCTTTGCATCCCGCGCGATCGAGGGGAAGTGAAGAACAGCAGTTATACGATAGTGGCGGCAGCAAGTCAAAGGACTGTTTTTAATGAACAGGCGAGCGATGGGCTGGCGACCGCCTATCTATTACAGAAAGCAAGCTGACACGATGATCCTTTTTGCGGTGCATAATGCTGACCCTAGTTGTATTGATTTCTGTGTTTATTTGAAGAATGATCAGGATTATTAACCTCGTTCTCTCAGCATGACTCTGGGTATCTTGAACCTTCCAAATGGTCAGGGTGAACGATGTAAATGTGTGACAGGCCTCCGAGCCGAGAAGTTGATGAGTGAATGAGGTGCCGAGTTCCGAGCGATAGAAGACGAGCAGCGAGAGAAGTGACCAGCGGAAGGGAAATCTGCGACTGTGATTATCACGCAGTGAAGGTGCGGCTGGCAGGCTGGACTATTGGACTAGATGCGTGAGTGAAATAAATTACTAACGGTAGCAACAGATAGACTGAACACGTGTTAATAAAGAGTGTCAGTTAATTGACTCTAACCAAATAGAGACCATTAAGAAGAATGTAATTAAAGTTTAAATAGATTTTTTATATTGCGCTCACTATTAAATAAAAAGAGTAACAGTGGATACAGATAGTTTAATGCTGTAAATAATAGCTTTGTGAATAAATTATAAATCAAATTTAATTTTTTTATTTTTATTAAGAATACCATCCCTTACGAACTCAGAAACACCCTTCAGGCGTCCTCAGNTTTTTTTTTTTATATATATATTTACGTGTAATAATTAACATATAACATATCTACCAAACAACTGGAAAAGAATTTTCACCAATTAAAATTCAATTTTTACTCAAAAATGGAAACAAAATTTTAAGCAAATAACCAAGGCGACAGTTACCGACCGAAAACTCAAACTATGTCAGAATGCGAATAACCCAGTTGTCAATATTATCAAATGAAATAATCCATAACCGAGAGTAAATAAATTAACGGAAATAATAACAACATAGAAGACAGTCAAGAAGCAAAATACGTAGTTATCAATTCGAAAACAACTACAACACGCGCAAAGAAGACACGAATACTTAATACAATGAATATGAACAAGAACTCAATTCGCAAACGGCACTGTGTATTTATTTGCATAATTTTTTACGAAAATTAGTTTTTAGTTTTTTGTTAACAGTGTATTTTATACAATTTATTATTGAACGTTTTATTTCTTTTTCGTAGACAGATTCAATAATGGAGCAGAAAGTGAAATGAATTTCTGAGTTCTATCGAGTTTTCGGGTGTGCCGCTGGGCACAGTTTATTACGATGGGTCTTTAAACTCAAGTAAGATTGGTCCGTGTGTTTCGAAGAATGTTGAAAACATAATTTTTTCTGTGATAGTATAATACTTGTCTATCTCACGAACATCCTGTAAATATTATGAGTATTTGATTACTAAAGTAATTTATGAATGAACTTGATAATGAAAGTTATTAAAGTGCACGACTTACTCCAAGTTCGTAGAAAACAATGCAAGAATAGGAGCAATAAAGCTAGAATAAATATTAGAATTTAGTAAATATTAAAAATATATTGTAGGAATTTAGATTGTTTAAGAAACTTGTTTCTTGAGAAATTAATATTGAATAACTTACAAGCTCTCGTAGCTTACGACTTGCATTCAACATACATGACAGTTTTTAAACATCATTCATGAAAATCAAATTACAGACGAGTTAAAAATTCTTTATCCATTTGAAGACCTATTAAAATAATAAAAAATAAGAACTAACCAATAAGCTGAAATGCAACCACCATATTTAATTATATATTAATTAAATTACATTATTTCCAACCGACTGCTGCAATTTTAATTTCTTTGATTTGGAGCCGGCATGCTTCCAACATGTACTAATGGACTTTCTTCCTGGTAATCGTGACACCACATTTCGTCTCCAGACACTTTGCACCGCAGGAATTGTTCCCCTTATTCGTTGTAGTATATCAAATTCTGCAAGCGTGGGGAAAATTCACTGTCCCTTATGGTGACCAGTCAGCATGCAAAGTACCTATTGGCAATGGACTTTCCAGTGCTTCATGGTATGGGAGGCAATCTCTGTACAGTACCAGTTGAAACGTCGAATTTACTAAATTGAAGGAAATAGCCAGATTTGGCACATCGGGACCTGAGATCGGAGCTCGAAGTGGTTCATGCTCTGTCATTCCGGTCAGCCGGCGGCCATAATCCACATGTTGGAGGTTAGTGACCTCTGACCTTTGACCCCGGTGACATTTGACCTCGGTAACCTTTAACCTTGAAAAAACCCAAAAAATATTACAAATTGCAGAAAAATTATAAAATCTCAGAAAAACTTATAAAAAACTAAGAAAACATTTTTAAAAATTATTTAAAGATATTTAAAGATGTAAATATAGGAAGTCTGGGGTTCGATGACAAGTACATCGACTAAGCTCCCAACACGACTGGCCCTCGCCAGGTCAGCCAGTGACCACCTCGTCAGCCGCCTTAGATGTTCATGACATTGACCTTGACCTTCAACCTTGACCATGGATAACCTTGAAACAAAAAGTTTAAAAAAAACCCCAAAAAATTTACAAATCGAAAAATGTTTTAAAATCGAGAAAAAAAATTACATCGATGACTCCGACCACCATGTTAAGAGCCAGTGACCATGACCCCAATGACCTTGTAAACAAACACTTAAGAAAAAATGTACAAATTCGAATAAATTCATAAAAGTAGGCTAGCATATTACGATACTGACTATGAACCCCATGTTGCATATCTAGGACCTTAACCATTGACCATGACATAGACCTCATGCCCATGACCCTGAATGACCTTTAATGCAAAAAATTGCTAAAATATTTTTAAAATTCTCTAAAAACTGTACAAAACTGCAAAAAATTATTTTCTTAACATGCAAATTTTTGTAAAAAAAAATGTTTAAGAATTTTATGAAAATTTAAATTATCGAATGTTTTGACCTAGAGGGGTCAGGGGACTGGACCTACCAGCCACGATTTGATGATGTCACCCAACTATCATATTAAATGAAAGTGAACTTAACCTTGACACTATGTCCATGACATTTAACAACATTAAACAACAAAAATTTAAATGTAATTAAAAAAATTATAAAAAATATTTAAAGAAATTTATAAAAATCTTACATTTCCGGAGGTTCCCTCAGCACCATGTCCAGTAGATGACTGACCCTCGCCAATGTTTCTCATTTGTTGGTTACTTGTGTTCGCTTCGCCACCTAACAGTGTTTTTATTGGTTTTTCGTTTGTCATTTGTTTACATTTTCAACACCTAGGTGGCACTGATGACTCCAAAAACATGTTAAATTTGGGTGACCTACCTTGACATCCCGCCTGTGGCCTTGACCTCATGGCGATGGCCATGGATAACCTTTAAACCAAAAAATAAATTCTAAAAACTATTATATTATCGAAAAAAATTTAACATTATTAAAAAAAAATTTAAAATATATATAATTAAAGACTTGTTTTTTCATAAAACTATCATTATAAGTCGCATTCTTTCTATAAATATCGTAATCTTTCCATCAATCAGCACCCCAATCAGTTACACAAATAGCATCACAACCAGCACCACAATCAGAACCGTAATCAGCAATCAACACCAATCCAAACCAATCCATTCCAATCCACACACCATTCCACACCAATTCGCACCAATCCACACCAATTCGCACCAATCCACATCACTAGAAAAAAAAAAGCTTAAGGAAACTCGAGTTGTTAATCAAATTGCGAACCACATATGTTACCCTGATCCCCATATCCGATACCTAAAAGCATCGTTTCACCTCTATTATGAGTTCCTAAACCGGCCTCTGTAATTTTTATTAAGACCGAAAGTGAATAAATAATAATTTTTATAGTTTTGGGTCTCAAACTCAGGTCCCTACACCGTACCTCACCTTTGGAGATGGCTTAAATCCTTATATCAGGTGCGCATGAATACTAAACAGTAAGAAATTAATGTACTGACATCACTAAAAATGCTTCAAAAGCTCGGTTCATCAATATATTTGTATTCCTATTATCTCACTCTGATTCATTATCCGATCGCTAAAACTTCAATTTCGCCTTTCATATGAATTCCTATATTATTCACGGAACACTGGGGAAAATTAACACATTTTATTTGTAAGTCCGATAGAAAATTAATATTTTTATGGTTTCGGATCTCGAACTCAGGTCCCTAAATCATACCTCAACTTTTGAAATTTCATAAATTTATATATAGCTGATGCATATAAGCATGTAAACAAACAAAAAATTGTGTACAAAAATCGCTAGAAATTATTCAAATCTCTGGTCTGTATTTGAAATGTGGACCCTGTATCTTACTATAAGCAGTTTATTCCTCATCCAAAATGTATCTAACAGCTTACATTATAAGTTTTATTCATTGTGTATTTATATGGTATTTATTCCAACGTTATTTACCAAAGTGTCACTTAGGTAGTTCTTCCATGTAGACTAGTAAAATGAAAAAACCTAGGTTGGGACAAGGGCGCTGAGTTTCTACCCATGTTTCAGGTTTGATCTCTACATTTGATTTGACCTTGACCATCATGGAATATTGTTTGTTTTAAAGATTTGTAAAAATTGCAAATATTATTGTAGAAATAATTAAGTAATTCAGAATAGATTAATAATGCAAGCATTTTTCGGTTAAGTAGGGAAATGGGAGGGACAGGTAGGGCTTCGACTTATAGCTGATAAGCAGTCGACTGTATGAATGTAAAACAGTGGAAGAGGGAGGGAGAGGTGTTGAGTGGTAAGGAATTCATGAATGGTAGCGGGTGAGGAGGAGAATGCTATGATAATGACAATCATTGGTGGTGAGGGTCAGTCGTCTGCAGAGCGTGGGGCTGGGAGTCCTCCAGAAATGTAAGTTTTTTTTAATAATTTTTAATTATCAAATTTTTGATAGCAAAATTTTAACAATCTTTTTTAATAATAAATATTTTAATAATTTTTAATAAGTTAGTAAATAAGTTTTATTATAAAATTCGTGGGATTTTTTTAGGGTTTTAAGGTTAAAGGTCACCGAGTCAAAGGTCATCGGGTCAAAGGCCACCGACATCCAACATGGCGGACAAGTTGGCTTCCAGCCGACCGGTATGACAAAGCATGAACAGCTCCGAGCTCCGGTCCCAGGTCCCGATGTACGAAAACCGGCTATTTCATTCTATTTTATTTATATATCACGTAAGCTTCGTCGACAGTTCACCTCAATCACTGTGCTATTTTCCTCAAATAAGACTATCAGTCAGGACTTTGTACGCCTGGCCGGGACGCGAAATATCAGCCGTTTACTCTTAGCCCTTGCAGCACAATCCAAGCNAGTCAGGACTTTGTACGCCTGGCCGGGACGCGAAATATCAGCCGTTTACTCTTAGCCCTTGCAGCACAATCCAAGCAACCAGCAACTGCGGTCTTCAACACGCAGTTTTCTCCGTACACAGAGACAATTATCCAATGAATCTTCATTGGCTTGAATTCCTCGGTTGGTAAATCTTAATTACGTTCCGCTGATCCTGGCTGGACGGGTATTATATCACATCAGCCATCTTCCACGTACTGCCTCGCGTCTAATAGACAGTGAAATATTTACGAATGTGGCGCATGCGCAACACATACAGTTACACTTCAGCGGCCACGTTCCCAAATTCAACTGTCAATTCATCGCACGGTGCGCTTCGAACGGTTTCAGCACGCTAGGTATGTTTATGGGCTTTCAGAGTTATTGTCTCGAGTAAAACGAATCTAAATTATACATAAACTTCGCGTCGTTATAAAACCGTACATATTTTCTATTAATATACTGGTCACAAATGTTCTTGGATAAATTTTTCTGGTGTATCGAACTATCCAGTAAGAAATATATATTCAACACATATCGTTGAACTTCGGCAGTCATATTAGTGACATTGAGCTATATAAAAAAAACGTTCGCAAGCAGGAGCATAGCATTCACAACCTCATGCACTACCACAAACACCCACACCAGCATGCGCACACCCAAGTGCCCATCCACAAATGCCCACAGGCAATTCCACACAGCGGCATACATACATCCAGAGACTCTTAATTACAGTGGTTTTTAAAATGTAATATGCCCTTGAAATGAAGAGCCTCAGCAATGGGATATTATTTAATTAAAAAGTATATTTCCAAGTGTACTTGAATATTCATCGATTTAGGACTTTTTCTTTTTAAACTATAAATTTCTTAAGAAAAGCCGTTGCAAATAAACTCTTTAAAAGTAAATTTGCCTTAAAAATGGTCTCAAAATGTTCACAATTCTCTGGAAAGCTCGAAATTTTGGATTAATTAGCCTACATTACGATATATTATGCAGTATAATCTATGGGCATCAGATAACAGCAATGCGGTACTTAAGAAAACAAACATTGGCCTTTTTTTTAATAAAGGGTTGTTCACTTAACTATTATAAGTACCTTTGAATACAATTACTGGCATTTCTGCAACTTATAGGGAATCTGCATTCGACAAGAGTGTTTGTAATAATTGTACATCAGAAATTTCATTCAAAATTCTAGTTAATTTCCACACTAACAAGGAACATCAAAGTTTAATAACTACCACATAAATATATTTTAGCAAAGAAGTAAAGAAAGTATTCTTTTGAACTCGTTAGAGTAGAGGCGAAATGGGGACTTTGGCCCATCGGGACCCGGGCCCGGAGTGTAGGAGCTGTTCATGCTCTGTCATTCCGGTTGGCCGGCGGCCATCTTTTATCCCGGTAACCTTGTACCTTACCTTGGTCCCAGTGACCCTTGACCTTGAAAACAAAGAAAATCCAAAAAAAAATATCCAAAAATTACAAAAAATATAAAAATATATTAAAAAGTCTTTAATCATTATTTTTAAATTACAAAAAAATTTATTTTAACAAAAATTAAGTTTCCCGGAGGTTCCCAAAACCCGTCCACCTATACCCATTCCACTATATTGGTAGGTGCAATCCGTATATTGGTAGGCGTCACAGCCACCGTCTGCAATAGTCGTAGGTACAACCGTCCGCCATTTTGGTCGGAGCAGTCCTCCTTATTGGTAGGTGCAGCCGTCCGCCATCTTGGTTGGTGCAGTCTGCCATATTGATAAATGTAACAGCCACCATACGCCATCTTGGTGTTTTTCATTTGTCATTTGTTTAAACATTACTGGAATTTGTCTCGCACCTTCGTTCGACCACCATATTGTTTTTTATTCGTTTGTAATTTGTTTTACATTGCTATTGCAGTTCACAGCACCGCGCCCAGCAGACGACTGACCCTCTTCACTCATCCCTTACAATATATTCAATTGACCAAGTGCCTCACACCTGATTCTCATTGGATAATTGCCCACCCCTTCCAATGCATTTAATTACTGGGGCAATGTTTCTCATTGGCTAATTACTCGGGTATTTTCGGATACCTTCGTTCCATACAATCGGCAGCCTACTTTAATAGCTAGGGCGGACTTTTTTTCCCCCCTTAAAAACTTTTTATAAGACGCACCCCGAGCCCCCTCGGGAAAGCAGTCATTTTTCTCGCTGTCGCTCCTTTTTCGCTATTTCAAGAGGAAAGCCCAGTGACCATTTCGAAACTTGCAGGGTTTCAAACCCCTGTTAAAATTATGATAGCCACGTTGTCAAGTNTGCCAATATTAGCACGAGGGGCAACTTCCCGTATACTATCACGAAACAGCAACCATCAGGCAATGTATACCAACCTCCATCAGCCAGAATGTACTACAGCTTATTCTCTCTCAGCTTCGCAGAGAGCCCAATCAGCTTTGACTTCGAATACAATGATATAGAAGGAGAAATGGAAGTGTACATCGCCGAATTTTCTCTATTCATGTCAGAAGACCTGAGCAAGTACAGTGAACTGAATTGTGGGTATCGACGCGTAACTTTTCGAGATTCTCGAGGCGTTCTGCAAATTCAATTTTGTGACGGTACAATTCACTGGCTATGCTGCTACAATATTTCGAAGGATGTTATGTGCGGGACACATTAATGTGCGAATATAAAAACTGCTATGTTTACAATTTATGCCCTAATTACGCTTCCTTGTTTGCTGGAGGAGTAGGTTGATGCATGGCATGTACTAGGATAGGCATTGCGCTGTTTCCACACCCCGCTATAGTTAGCCAGGGCAGGCAGCTGACAAGGAAACTTCCGGGGAGTCCCCTCGGGGATGTCCCAAAATTCGAGAGAAACAGGGCAAGTCCCGACCAGATTGCTCAGGGAAGAACCTAGTGCAACGCGACAGAAATAGCTGATAGGCAGCCACACAACGAAGGAAACAGGGGAGCCCCCGACGAGAATTAGTGCAGACCGAGCTCCGTAGGAATCCCAGCCACAGTAACTGCACCCTCCCTCCATCCTAGTCGGGGCACACAAGCTGCTGACGAGAGACAAAATCATTCACAAAAACGTGCGAGGTACACAGGGGATTTCCCGATTTCTCTCTCTAGAAACTGCTGAGAGCTAACTTGAATATAGCGGGACAGGAGTTAAATTGATGAGGCAGCCAAGGCAGGAGGGCAGTTGTTCAGAAGCAGTTGTTCAGGGCAGTTGTTGAGAGACAGTTGAATATGCGCTGTTGAGAGGCGCCGGACCAGTGTCAGTGAGAATCAGTCAGGCAGACATATCGCATGCAGAGAGGCGGCAGTTGGGTGAGCCAGTCGAGGCCGGGTTTGGATCCCGGCCGATTCGATTGTCGCCAGTCGAGACGGGAGTTGTTCGGTGGCACAGCCGCGAGATGAGTTAGGTGTTCAGCCGAGATGGGAGGCGAAAGAGACATGGTAGTATGCAGTCGTGTGACGGGAACAGTGCCGAGAACTTATGAGTAAATTCCCGGAAACGAGTGGCAGCCCCATACTGAGAGGCGCCATTCCCCGAGAAGACGTAGTAGTGCACCGGATGGCGACGAGGCAAGCAGTCAGTCAGTAAGTCAATTGTGACATCATCGGGGAGAGAACCCAGGAACTGCCGAAACTTCATGTGTAAATTTCCGAGACAAACCAAGTAGAAGAGCCGAGAACTTATGAGTTCATTTCCGAAAACGTAGTGGCAGTTTCCGAGGTGGAGAAGTCAGGAGCACGAGACGAGTCGTAGCAGACGTCGAAGTAGGAGAGGGGAAGTGAGGTCACCAACGAGGAACGACAGCCGAGGTCGCAGAGAAAGCACAAGTCCCGGGAAACCAACCCCGGACTTCCGAGAGAGTCAGTCAAAGCCGAAGGAAGAAACCAGCTGAGTACAGCACGCCAACAAGGTCCAGTCCGAGGGCCTGAAGAAGGGCCACCCCGCTCACCAGGCCTCAACTACCAACGAAGACAACTCACCAAAAGCCGCAGTCACAGATAAGTAGAAATGTCTCCATTCAAACAGTCTTCCCTGACGCATAGAATTCCGTCCACCAGCCCTTCACGCCTACGACTTGTAGGGGGGGCTCAGTCTCGTCAGTGTGTGTAAATACCTATGTTACCTTCAGACAAATAAAATACTGGTGTGTTATCAATCGGAGAATACGAGTATTCGTTTACCCTTAATGCAACAACCACAGGTGCCCTTAGTCTGCACCAAAGTAAATTAACTAAGTACCCTACTAGCCATCAACCTGTATACCTCAGGTGGCCTAGTAGCGACAGGTTAAGGTGATACAAAAGCATGATGTCCTCGTATGCAAGGCAATAATGTACGAAAGTGTAGTGTACAAACTTTTCCGAAAAAGAAAAATTATTATGTGTGCAAATGGCAGGAGAAATGTGATGGACATAGCCATGTTGTGAAAAGGCAAGGTTTTCCGGACTGGGCCTCCATTTGCATGCGAACTGCACCTAGACTTGATGCCGAGACCTTCCACCAAGTCATTTTGCAATGGTGGAGCATGACCAGGTGATAAATGCATTCCCGAGATAAAATATGCAAGTGCATATCCTCTACTGCATGGCGTTACGTACACGAACCAGCCGGCTGTTACCGTAACTGTGGAGCGGTGTGACAAAAATATCAATTTCCTCCTTCAAAGAAGTGTCTTCGATGGTAATACTCTTGAATTATCAGTGCAAGATTGTGAGAGTGACGAGTGTTCAGTTCATTCAAAATTTCCCACAAACATAGTAAATATGAAAAAAGAAATTGTGGGCTAACTACGTTCAAGTAAGTACGACAGGGAAAATTACAAATTCGATCATGAAATTAAAAATTGTAAACTTTTTTAAGTATGCTCTGAACAATGTAATGGTGCTTGGCACAGTTTGGAGGTTACAACGCCACCGGAGACATGGCCAGAGGTGCTCTTGTGTGTGTGCCGATGAACTTTGCTCTAACTTCAGAAAAACCGAGGTGTTGAAAACCTCCCATTCCCCTCGTAATTTTTTTAGTTGACGAAACACACGTGTTTTACAGTATAAAAAAATATCGACGTGTGTGATCAAACGTTTTGATGGAAAAAAAGAATGATTTTATGTTATGTGTTTAAAAAAAGTTATAATTATGTACAAATAAGTGTCAATGTGTTTAATTATTTTATAATTTTTTGTTGTTTACCAATCTTTTGCATTTTTTCATTAAATAGTTTTATTATGTAAAAATTTATTCTCCCATGTGTTTTTCTATTATAAAATATATATAATTATATATATTGCTAAATATATTATTGCATTTGATGTGTAAATACGATGTATTTATATATTGAATAAAATTTTCTTACAAGTTTTTTTTGGAATTGTGTTGTAAAATAAATAATTTTGTTGTAAGTATTTGTATGATATTTTCAATCGTAATGAAATCATTTTAAAATGGCGTGAGTGTTATGATTGTATCTACATGCGTGCGATACAGAGGAGAGAGAGGGACTGGCAGAGGCTGGAGGCATTCTTGTGCAATGTGTTAGAATGAAGGTCGTAACGCGATCGCATCTCCTCCGTCGAACGAAGGTTTCCGAAAACACCCGATAAATTATACAATGAGGAACATTGCAATTAAATATATTGGAAGGGGGTTGTCAATTAGCCAATAAGAATTAAGGGTGGGGCAATTGGTAAATTAAACATATTGGAAGGGGAAGTGGAAGGGGTCAGTTTTCTGCTGGGTGTGGTGCTGGGGACAGCACCAGTAATGGTATACAAATGACAAACTAAAAAAAAAAAACAAGATGGTGGTCAAACGAAGGTAAGAGACAAACTCCAGTAATGTATATACAAATGACAAACGCAAAAAACAGGATGGTGGATGGTGGCTCTAATGCCTACCAAGATGGCGGACTGCACTGACCAAGAAGGCGGATGGCTGCACCTACCAATATGGCGGATCGCACCAACCAAAATTGCGGATGGCTTTACCTACCAAGATGGCAGATATTGGCTGTGATGCATACCAAGATGGTGGATTGCACCTACGAATATTGCGGACTGCATCGATCAAAATGGCGGACAGTGGCTGTGATGCCTACCAAGATGATGAACTGCACCTACCAAGATGGTGGAATAAGTATGGGTGGAGAGGGTGTGGGGGACCTCCGTAAATTTAAGTTTTTTCTAAATAATTTTTTTAAATAACCTGTTTAATGATTTTTAAATAGTTTTTATATTTTCTATAAATAGTTTCAAATTTTTGGGATCTGTTGGGATTTTCTGGGTTTTCAAGATCAAAGGTCACAAGGGTCAAGGTCAGTGTCAAGGTCACCTGGATATAAGATGGCTGCTGACCGACTGGATTGACAGAGAATGTACAGCTCCGATGCTCCTGTCCCAGGTCACGATGTGCCAAAGGCCCCATTATCCCTCTACTCATTAGGTATGAGAAAAAAAATTACAAAATTTTAAGATGTGTACTCTCTATGAATAATTATTATATTGCAGCAAGTTTAATCACTTATGCCTTATTCAGTGTTACAAATATTCCCTGGACTTTGTTTCGATATTGGCCTACAGTATGTGGCTACACATTTGACACCTTAAAAATAAATACTTATTTGAATATGTTAGGTATATTTAATAACGAAATGGTTCAGGTCATATCGACGAGGCCATGAGTAGTTTCAGTAACACACCTTTACAATTCCACAATCGAAAATTACGTCCCGATAAATTGCAAATATTTTAACCTAGAGATCCATCTTACATATAACCAGCCACAAGTGTATAATAACAAACTAATCTCAATATTTTGACTATCAAAATATTTTTACTTTGTTAAACAGAGTAATTTAAACTTTCATCCAACAGGACTTTGAGGTATTATAAAACGTAAGCGCATAACAATTTCTTTAAATTGTGATTATTTTTACACTCAGTCGGGATCCAAGGCAAAAGTTAAAGACAATAAAAAAAATTACATTTTACCCCTGGTCCCTGAGCTTGGGTGTTAGGGGCCTTTAGGAGACCGATGCCTTATCCATTAGGCCACAGGGGCTTGGTTAGTTTTTGGAAATAAAAAATAATATTTATATATTAGAACTACAATTTTTTTGTAAATTATGTTTTTTTTTTTTACGGTAATACTGCATTGAGCGATTTTGAAAGTCCTGCTCAAAGTCCACTTGTATGCCCATCTCGTATTTTTCCCCCATATATAAAACTAACTCTGCCATGGGTCTGATCACTTTATTAACGATTCGACTAAGTAAGACTGCAATGTTATTACATAATTAAATATTTAATATTTTGTATGCATTAACAAAACCGGAATTAATATATGCATGAATGAAATGCATTAATAAAACCTTAAAGGAAAAATAATTTTACTGTTCACAGATACTTACCCATACTTTTATCTCAATGGTAAGTCGTGGAACTGCTTCCCCTTCGTCGTTTCCAACTTTGGTGGTCGTATGCCAGTCAATGTGCCTATTAAAATATATGCAGGTAGAGGCAGTGACATCTTTCGAAGGTTTATTTCAAAAGAGCTCAAGTAATCGTGAACAGTCTTNAAATATATGCAGGTAGAGGCAGTGACATCTTTCGAAGGTTTATTTCAAAAGAGCTCAAGTAATCGTGAACAGTCTTTATCATTACTTACACATATGCAACGGAAATCAGTGTCCTCTTTCTTCGTAAACGTTATATTATTAGAGTATGTAACCAGGCCCGGGGACAAGGGGGGGACTACTGGTACAGTTGTACCGGGTCCTGGACGATAGGGGGTCCCATGTAATATGTTACATAAAAATAAAAAAGTCAATTACCGCCCGGGGCCGCCCACGAGGGCACTTTGCCCTGCACTGGGCAGGGGCCGCTGCCATCGCCCGCCAACTCACCTCCTGGGCGCCGCCGAGCCTGGCTGGCTCTTAAGCCTCGCGTCACATTCAAAACGTTACTCCGAGAGTAGAGTAAAGTAACAGAGAGTATCCACTGAGGAAAAAAAATTAAAAGTGGTTTCGAAACGAACATGATCTGAATAACATTATGTGTGTACAAATATGTGCTGATTAAGCAATCAATGTAAATTCCAGAAAATATTGGTCCCACTCCCTAAATTCAATCTTTTTCAATATATAAGTTATATGCATATACAGCTTTACTTGCTATGAATTAATCATAACCATTACGTCTAATTATATAACCTTTATAAATGTTAACTTTTAAATAACAATACGAATTTTATTACTCGTCATTTGAGGTTTTTCCAGGTGTGTCTGTAAAAAGAATGTCCACATTTATTTTCAATTTGTTTAATTCAACTAAAATTTCCGTCATTTTCAGGTTACCCTTCCATACTCGCTGAAGTTNACATTTATTTTCAATTTGTTTAATTCAACTAAAATTTCCGTCATTTTCAGGTTACCCTTCCATACTCGCTGAAGTTGTGCGTGTAAAAGTTTTACTCTGGCAAGATGCTGAGAGAAATTACTATACAGTTGTAGGACACTGCCAAGAGAAAGTAAAACATTTACTCAAAGTGTTTTGGGACAGCCAGAGAGAAAAGTTTACTCGCAGAGTAACGTTTTGGACCGCCGCCAAGTGAAGAAGGTAGGGGGGGGCCACTGACGCTTGGAGTTGGGAGGAAATAAAAAAAGGACCCCCGCGAAGGAGGCCACGGAATATTAATTTGTGGCGGGCCCCGAACTTTCTGTCGACGGCCACAGTTAACTAGTATAAATAAAATCTTGTGCGAGGTAGGTATACAGAGTTTCATTGTCACTTATTGTCTCCGGTGGAGCCCTGACTCCATCATCCTAGTTTCAGTAACATAACACACCATGCAGGCGTGATGATATGCACCTACTGCAGAGGTGCTTTATATATTGAGAACCCCTAAAAATATGTTCGATAGCACTCAGCCCCACCATTTATTTCAGCTCTTTAAAACCCTTAAAATTACGTCACCACTTCCATTTTGGATATACAATCAAGCAACAGGCAGCGTTTCCTAGCGTAGTAACAAGCAGGTGCTGCCATACACCTTCATTTTGGCCTTAGGCCACACCAACATATAGTTTACATTAATATGGCTCTTGAAAAATTGTACGTTCGACCCCCCCCCCCCCCCCCCCC
>NQII01001729.1:281635-306987 GCA_002778355.1 Clitarchus hookeri
CCCCCCGGGAAACGTTTCAACGCAATTCTAGGGACCGCGGTGGTGTAGTGGTCAGACACTCGCCTCTCATCTAGGCAAAACGAGTTCTATTCCCGGCGGGGTCGCTGCCAGATTTTTGCACCTGGGAATCTTGCCGGATAATGCCGCTGGTCGGTGGGTTTTCTCACCCGTTTCTACCGCTCTTGCATTCCGGTGTTGATCCATACTAATATCGCTTTACCCTCATCGGCTCTCAAGAATTAAGAGCCATTCAAATGTATCCACTCTACTCAACGCCATTTTAAAAAGGCTCCCAATATTTTTCTACAAGTCGGCGCCCCTAAACGTGATCTCAGATCGAACTAAAGAATCCCGATTGAAATTTTTTCTAAAAACATTCGGACACGACTGATAATCTATTTCAGCTGCAAAAGTGTGCTATAGCTAAAGTTCGCCAGGCATAGCTATTAAATAAAATGACTGATGAAAAAATTTAATTTAATGCCAAAATACTACAATGTTCCTCTGATTCTCTTCGACACACTCCTTTCCCAAATCTGTACATCGTTGTATTGTTGTATGCGTGTCTTCCATTGGTCTAACAGTGATGCAGCTCACTAACTGTTGTCCTCCATAGTTTTGCCGTTTTCCTTTCCCTTCTTCAACACAATGAAATTGTGTTTCTTTCAATGCACTTTGTACATTGATAAAAAAAGCAGAAGCTTCACAGTGCCAGATATGGAGGATGCTTGGGAAGAGGGGCTACTTTTGCATTCGTTTTTGTAATGTTCAAGTGGTAGTGCACAATGTATCTTAACAATATGCTTGCGATCGTCCGAAGGCTCAAACGTCTATCTTACAACACTTTCAGTCCAATAAAATTAAAGTTCTGGCGCAATGGCACCCGGCACAGGAGCCAGATGCTGGCTGGACGCTAAGTTATAACGTCACCTGGCCGCCATCTTAGATGTAGGTGATCTTGGCGGTGACCATGTGCTCGTAACCTTGACCTCGTGCCTGTGACCTTGTATAACTTTAACCCAAAAAAATTTCCAAAAAACTCCAAAATTTCCATGAAATTTCGAGGTAAAAAAATTGTAAAAAATGTATAAATATTTTAAAAATTAAAAAACTAAACATTTTAAAATGTTTTATAGAATTTAGAAAAAAACATTTTACAGTACGAATTAAAAAAATGTGAATGAACTGTAAATAGAATATAAATAGAGCACCACTGTAAATATGTTATGGATCACAGAAACTTATACACGTGTAACTTAGCTCAGCTTCTAAACTTTATGCATATATTTGAAAGTACAGAATACCCATTTACATGTGAAGAATGGAAACGTCTACACTGTGAATTACTCGTTGCAAATTCTTAAATCTTACACTGTACAAGCCTTTTAGGAAACATTGACCGCATGCTGATGTAGAGTAGTGGGTAGCGTGCTGTGGATCCGACTTCCTGTATGTTTTTGGCTGAAGTTCGATACAACCATTGCCAAATATTTATTTTAATAATAAACTTAAATTACTTAATTAATTATGATATAAATGCTTTTCATTTAATGTAATGTGTATATTTTTCTCAGAATATCGAAGCCTCTACTTGCTCTAGTGTAGGAAGGACGCATGTGTTACGTGGTGCCTACATACGCGAATATATAAAATAATTACCCAGACACTGGTTCGCATACTATCCTAACAGCTTCGTAACTGACTTTCTGTTATTGGTGTTTTACTGAATAACATATCTAATTTTTGTTATGCCTGGTTCACATACACGCCAATCACGCCAAACAGAAAGAGCGTAAAACCAGTACAGCCAATCAAAAACCATAATGTTTTCCGCATGAATCATGCCAAAAAGTTGAGCTCACGCTGAAATTTCTGCTTGGGGATACAGCAGACTTCGCCGGTATATCCCAGAAGTCAGCTGGTTCACAAAGTTTATACAANTGAAATTTCTGCTTGGGGATACAGCAGACTTCGCCGGTATATCCCAGAAGTCAGCTGGTTCACAAAGTTTATACAACTATTTTATTACGTCAATATTAGCGTTTATTTTATTCAGTACTTGTATTAAACAAATGAGTTTGGAAGTGAGCCGATAGGTATAGTACAAAATTACAGTATTTTGAAAATTATTTAGTAAAAATTCGTATTACAATGGAATTAACAGCTTCAATTAGAAACATGACAGCGTCAACTTTGCTGTCTATCACTTATTCGGCAACTTCGTATTAAAAAATAACGAACGAANTGAAATTTCTGCTTGGGGATACAGCAGACTTCGCCGGTATATCCCAGAAGTCAGCTGGTTCACAAAGTTTATACAGCTATTTTATTACGTCAATATTAGCGTTTATTTTATTCAGTACTTGTATTAAACAAATGAGTTTGGAAGTGAGCCGATAGGTATAGTACAAAATTACAGTATTTTGAAAATTATTTAGTAAAAATTCGTATTACAATGGAATTAACAGCTTAAATTAGAAACATGACAGCGTCAACTTTGCTGTCTATCACTTATTCGGCAACTTCGTATTAAAAAATAACGAACGAANAATTAGAAACATGACAGCGTCAACTTTGCTGTCTATCACTTATTCGGCAACTTCGTATTAAAAAATAACGAACGAAACAGCGCGGTCTTAAACAGACTGCAGCTGCCTGCGACCAAACAGCAATATGGTAACGCATGAAATTCTGCTTACATGCGAACAGCCCTAGGACGGCCTAGGTCCTGTTCTCTCTGTCTGTTTGGCGTGTCCGGCGTGAATGTGAATCAAGCTGTACGGTATAGAACTCGTTTCGGGCCCACATGCTCGTATTGTGCTTGTAACTTGTATTTCAAGAATAGGTGCCAATCATACCATAAACGTGGAAATGAAATAAAGGACTAAAAAATTATGATGGAGTAAACATCCTGTTATTGTATCTGATTCAATGTCATCGATGGAGNAATGAAATAAAGGACTAAAAAATTATGATGGAGTAAACATCCTGTTATTGTATCTGATTCAATGTCATCGATGGAGAGTGCAGATTTCCTTATTGTCTACTTCATAGTCTGTTATGTATCTACAAAAAAAATCCGTATAACTTATTTAACTCAAAAATATATACAAACTCTGTGTCATTTAACAGTGTTTTACATATTTTCCTAATACTCTTACGCCAATTAATTCCATCCATCTTTTCTGTTATCATTCTTACTTTACTAGTAATCTCAGAAATATGCAAAATCTCATCTCTCCAAGCTGGCAGCCAGTGAAAGATTTCCGATTGNTTACTTTACTAGTAATCTCAGAAATATGCAAAATCTCATCTCTCCAAGCTGGCAGCCAGTGAAAGATTTCCGATTGGTATTATTTCGCTTCGAAACTGCTGTAACTCTATAATCGCATAATGGAAACCAATGCGAGATTAGAAGCAAATTATCAGTGGAATTAAGTCGCAATATCTCGATAATCGGATCCCCGGGACACGCCCCCACACTGCAGCCACTGGTAGAACAGCGAGGCTGAAGAGTTAGAGATAGCTAAGTGGATAACACTGAAAAATTAAATATCTTAATAACGATATGATACCATTGATGTCAATGAATACCAAGTATTACGCAAATAATAATCCTAAAAAAGCAATTGAATTTGCACANATATGATACCATTGATGTCAATGAATACCAAGTATTACGCAAATAATAATCCTAAAAAAGCAATTGAATTTGCACAGAATAAGTAGATTTCGAAAAGTTATTTTCATAACGTTCGTGAGGTTACAACACAAAGGAAAATGAATGACTTATTTATGCGCGGTTATATCTGTAAACATAGCGATTACTAGTAGACAAAAAGAAAGAAATAAAATGTAAAGAAACGGAAGATATCAGAGATATAATTATTCGTATTACTACCCAGTGCACCTAGAAAATCGAAAGATATTCCGAGAACACGGAAGATCTGGCAAAACAAAGTGGAATATCTGCTGCACAAAGAAAAAGCAAAACTGGTTGAAAAAGAGAATAGCAAATCATACTGCTGGCTTACCATGCTCTACGCAGATGATGATCTATATGGTAACATTTTAGCTACTTGTAGACATTTAGTGATTTCATCACACTAAATTTTTCTTTGCGAAACTCCCCCGAGCTATATGTAAACATGGAGCAAAAGAGTGCACCNAATGAAATAAAGGACTAAAAAATTATGATGGAGTAAACATCCTGTTATTGTATCTGATTCAATGTCATCGATGGACAGTGCAGATTTCCTTATTGTCTACTTCATAGTCTGTTATGTATCTACAAAAAAAATCCGTATAACTTATTTAACTCAAAAATATATACAAACTCTGTGTCATTTAACAGTGTTTTACATATTTTCCTAATACTCTTACGCCAATTAATTCGATCCATCTTTTCTGTTATCATTATTACTTTACTAGTAATCTCAGAAATATGCAAAATCTCATCTCTCCAAGCTGGCAGCCAGTGAAAGATTTCCGATTGGTATTATTTCGCTTCGAAACTGCTGTAACTCTATAATCGCATAATGGAAACCAATGCGAGATTAGAAGCAAATTATCAGTGGAATTAAGTCGCAATATCTCGATAATCGGATCCCCGGGACACGCCCCCACACTGCAGCCACTGGTAGAACAGCGAGGCTGAAGAGTTAGAGATAGCTAAGTGGATAACACTGAAAAATTAAATATCTTAATAACGATATGATACCATTGATGTCAATGAATACCAAGTATTACGCAAATAATAATCCTAAAAAAGCAATTGAATTTGCACTGAATAAGTAGATTTCGAAAAGTTATTTTCATAACGTTCGTGAGGTTACAACACAAAGGAAAATGAGTGACTTATTTATGCGCGGTTATATCTGTAAACATAGCGATTACTAGTAGACAAAAAGAAAGAAATAAAATGTAAAGAAACGGAAGATATCAGAGATATCGTATTACTACCCAGTGCACCTAGAAAATCGAAAGATATTCCGAGAACACGGAAGATCTGGCAAAACCAAGTGGAATATCTGCTGCACAAAGAAAAAGCAAAACTGGTTGAAAAAGAGAATAGCAAATCATACTGCTGGCTAACCATGCTCTACAAAGATGATGATTTATATGGTAACATTTTAGCTACTTGTAGGCATTTGGTGATTTCATCACACTAAATTTTTCTTTGCGAAACTCCCCCGAGCTATATGTAAACATGGAGCAAAAGAGTGCACCATTACCAGTATTTTTTACGTTCTCTGCACAAGCATTAGTCCTTGCAGCTACGCTATTCTTTGGTTCTGCAGCATCGCAACAGTCACCACATTTGCTGCCTTTATTAATTTGATGTCACTGATACATTCTTCAAATTCTGTAATGTAAGGGATATCTTCAAAAGTACTGTAGTGTGTGGACTGTATTAACGTGTTGTTTCTTTATCAGAGCATAAATATAACTTGACGGTCTCGTGGTTTCTGCTGTGTAGTGATTATCACATGCGCTTAGTATGCGTAAGGTCTCCGGTTCGATCTTGCGCGGAAACGAATATGTATTTTGATTTTTAAGTATTACGATATTTATGCCCAGAAAGTACAAATACTTGAGCTTTTGCCGATAATATTTGTTCTGCATCAAGTAAGTCATTATTGACATAATTTATTTTACATGCAGCACGGCACTGAAATTTTAATGAAAAAACATAGTGTGGCATTTTGATATTACAGAAGATGTTACTTGAGAATCTAAATTTTACTAGCTGTTGTATAGATATATAACGTTGTATATGAGATTGCAAGCGTACGGTGTTTGGGTGTTAGTATTTCTGAGCACTCATTTTATATAAAAAAACAAGTCTGGTCATATTTTATTAGTGCAAATTTAATTGCACCTGTCACTTTTTTTAAAAGACAATTAATGTAATATATTTATTAATGCAAATTCTTTTGTCTCAGAAATTCTGATACATAATAAAATAGGAAAAATATTTTTAACGGCTATTTTTGAGGAACATAATATCGAAAAACAATTTTTCTTAATACGTACCTTATACTGTAGGCATCCGCTAAAAAGGATTTTTTCAAAATTCAGCCCCTAAGATTGTGAAAGGGGTAAAATGTGTTTTCGAGGGCTCTTCAATAGTACTTTAATACGACGTTGATCTTAGCTTAAAAAGGATACCTAAATAAATATTTAACATCTAATTTTAGGATTTTTTGAAATTCAGCCCATTAAATGATTAAAAGTTTTAATTTTATTTTTAGTACTCTTCAATAGTTCATTAAACGCAATAAGATATCGTTATAGCCTTTACTTAAAAATGTTAACTACATAAATACACAAAAATCTTTAACTTTCAAACCAGCATATTTAAAAAAAATACCAATCCAACTATAAACTTATAAATACAAAGGAAACCTGCCTCATACTGTGAACCAAAAAGTTTAATCTTCCTTACAGTTACAAAGTTGTCAGAAATGAGCGTAATCAATAATTAAATGCTTCATTTTCATAATTTGCGCATTCAGTAAAGCAGATAGCGCTATGCATTTTTTCTTTGCGATATTTTATTTCCATGCATAAATCGCATTTCATACCGCGGTTAATAATTTCGTATGTAATTTTGGATGAAGAACGGATTGTACTATATGCCAACCTGCGCAGTAACAAATCTTCGTGTTGCAACATTTAGTTGGTTTTTTGCAAACAGAACTGTCAGAACAAAAAACTTACGAATTGTTTAAAGAACTGTCAGCATTATGTATTGTAACATTGGCGATGGACGTTTGTTTATATTTGATTTACCAACAAATCAAAGCTTTGTTCACGAAAAAAAAAATTGTCATTTAACTTTAACATATTCCAGTAGTGTTAATGTTTGGAATTCTCAGATTACAAAAATTGGTTAAGCCAATTTTTGATCTGTAGATTTAAAATAAACCAACAACTAGTTAAAAAATATTTTGCCATAGAATATGTTACGATAATTAAGAAACGTTAACAATATGATAAATCATGAGAATAGTTTGCTTTAGTTGTTCGAAGGGGTAGAAATGGAGTGCAAATCTGTGGACATCAACAGCAACTACCCTCCTGGTATATCACCACACAAACTTCTCCTCGAGTTTGGAGCACCTTTCATGTTACTTCGAAACCTTAGACAAAACGCTGCAATAGCACCAGGCTCCAAGAGAAGGCTTGGAAAAGAGATGCAATCTAGGCCACAGTCTTCACTGGACATGCTTGCGGTTGAATCAGTTTCCACCCTGCGCATATCACTCATTCCATCCTAGTAGTCTTTCGAATTCAAGAGACTAAGGTTTCCTCGCAAGGTATGTTTTGCTGTGACTCTAAGTCGCTAAAAATAGGAAGGGATAAACTTGAGGGAAGACTGCTTCTCACGTTGCCAGATACGTGGCCTGCTCCAGAGTAAGCTCACCAAGGAAATTGTTATTCTAGGGCCTGATGCCAAAACCACTAATGTCGTCTACGAAGAGGTATTTCGGTAAACATAATTAATAGCTGCTTGGTGCGGCATATGCGAACGAAGTCGCGGACAGAATGCTGCTATGGCAAATTTAAATGTAGAATTGAAGAATGGGAATATATGGCTGAATTGATTGGCGTAATAGGGAAGTATGTGATGATATTGGCAAAAAATATCTAACCAGAGAAATTTATAGCAGGAGTCCTTTCATAAATTTACCTTGCGTTTATTCACCTCAGCAGTGATTCCTCATATATGATTGTTGTGGTCAACTGTCAACCCCAGAGGTGTGAGTTTGTCATACAACTGAGTGATTCATAGCTTCCGAGAAGCAAATTCAACATTGTATACATTCTGTTTTTTGTATAATGATGCAAATATTTTCCGTTCTTGCACATTTTCTTTCAGATACTTCTCCACAACCCAGCCGAGCTGCCCTGGGTGAGTCAGCATTTCTTACGGTCGGACCTGAACCAGGAGCTGGTGGTGTCGGTGAGGCCCTATATGATAACCACCAAAGAGGACCTCCAGCACTATTCCCCACACGTGAGGCAATGCTTGTTCCCTTCCGAGAGGCAGCTCAAGTACTTCAGGGTCTATACGCAGAACAACTGCCTGCAGGAGTGCCTCACTGACTTCACTCTCCAGTACTGCGGCTGTGTCGGCTTCTACATGCCACGTGAGTTCTTACAACTGTTGTCACTGTACGTGGACCCACTGTAGGATCACGTGCTGTCCAAAATGATTGTGCCTCTAATGTTGTTAGATCAATAGCTTTCCAGCTAAGTTTGGACAGATTCCTGTAAAACGGATGTTTTGGGTTTCGTAATGTTGACTAATTAATTTCCGTATGTTGCTGCAGTTGGGTTTTACATGAACTGCTGCCCACAGGTGTGTGTGATTATTATGAATTTTGAACCAATTGACCATCAACACGATGCTTATGAACTAAGTCATACCAGAGTTGGTGAGAACTGTCACTGTACCAACCTCCACGCCACAAAAAAACGGGATATCTTTGCTTGCATGATCAGCGAGAACCCGCCCTGCAATATTAATTCCTGGGACATAATCAACATGTGTAAGATGAGAGAAGGCTGGTGCCAAGCGGAGCCAGCTACTACGCCCTACAAAATATGTCATTCTTACCAGCGTTTAAAATATGTGGACCATTGGTATGGTGAATGTGTGCAAAGAAGTGATATCACCCTGAGAAAACTCTACACCAAAATGCTGTTCACTAGGTTTATTGGTGTAGGCGTATCGGGTACCTCGACGACAGGAGGCTGATGATTAACTACCATGTCAACATTTTATTTCAAGAGATACAGCAGTTCCTGTAACGTATTCACTCATCCTTTTCAGCCCAAAATGCTAGGCACTTTTGTTTATAAATAGAGTACATATCTGCCAACTTGGTTACGATAGGGAGGTTAGGAGCTCAACTCTACTTCGGTGGTTTGTGTTAAATGTTCAGATGTGTTTTGTAAGTTGTATCTTCTATATCTTTGCCTATGATTGAGAAACTTTAATAATCACATTTTCACTATCGATCCTAAACTTAATATTTGTTCTTTTAATTTGTCTTACAAGCCTAAATCGTGCAGAGTGAAAAAGGCGAGAAAATGGTCTACTACTTCCCAGCATTCAAATGCAGATATATCGAAGTGTTTAAAGTATTTATTGCACATTTATTTCACTAAGCACAGATTTAGACTTCACTTCATGGATTATTTATTTGTCTGTTCCGGCCCAACATTTTCTTTGCCTCTGCTTTTGGACCTTCTTAAGGTATTATTCAATTTGGCTTGTACAGCAAAATAGCTTTCGGAATGTAAAAATTTTTCATTCTTCTTACATGCCTTTCCCAGAGTGGTCTACATATACTGCTCCACTTTTTCATAGATAAGAAATAGAAATTCTGGCACCATTATTGTTTAACCTGTCTTGTTTTCCGCACTATTTCACTCCTTTCTAAAGCTGCCTTTCAGAAAATGTTGTGCTTAACACCTCTTCCTTAGGGTTCCTGTTTCACTTTTGTCAAGATGCCAAAACGGACAACAGGGTGACGGAACTAACTCGCAAATCAGTGGCAACAGCTGAGGAGAGTCCTCACGACAAGATGTTAAATGGTAGCTTCCACAACAGTAATTTTTAGGAGGGTGTTATAGAAACCCACTATGCTAGGCTGGAATACGCAGATATTCGTGTGCTCTGTCAGCGTTAGGCCCTGCTTGTCTTCGAGAAACGTGTGTTCGTGAGGGGTGACTGCCCGGGATATGGATGTCACGAGTGAGTAGGCTACTGGGAAGGTAGAAATACTAACTTCTCCTTAATTCTTAACGATATGTTCTTCATAAGGCACGTTCAACTTTAGGCTGGTACGCAGTACGTTTCCTGGCACAAGCTAACTGACTTCTTGAATTAACAACAATTCGCAACTACGCAACTTATAGAGCAATCACTTTCACTAAGTATACATCTCACGCATAAATTATAATTTACTACTTCAGGTTAAAACTTAGAAACCTCACACTGTTAATAATAGCTCACATGTTTAATCATTATAATGAGATGAATCGAAAGTANGGTTAAAACTTAGAAACCTCACACTGTTAATAATAGCTCACATGTTTAATCATTATAATGAGATGAATCGAAAGTACATCTTTGTGTTATAGTAATATCATGGAACACAGACCCCCAAAATTTGTGATATTTAAACCAGCGAAATGCCACGCGATTATCTCGAAGAATATGTGAAATGGGGACCATGAATATCCCACATCGTGCGCATCTATTTAATGCGTCTAAGGGAGCAGGGGAAACCATTCTTCTTCTGCGATGATACTAACTCTGTCGTTGCAACCTCAACACTCTTTCTCAAGTTTAAGTATATTTAATATGGCTGTAAAAGTGATAGATATCCTTACTCACAAGTTGAAGTTAATAATGGCGTGAGACGTATGTGCTACCTTAAATAAAAACAATCTGTTTAAACTGTGACAAATCATATATTTATTTAATTTGACTTTGATATCTTAAACATACTAATTTTACATGAAGTTGCAATAATCTATATAATCATATAAAGAATCATATCTGTGTGAGGGGACCCAATTTTACTGCTCCGTAGTTTATTAAGATAACATAAAAATGCCTACCCAATTACATTTAAGACTTTATATGTTTTATCCTCACACTTAATCCAATTAATAAAAGACAGTACTGCTGTAACTCACTAAATTTGACTAATTCGGCAAGAACATTTCTCCTCTACAATAATACTTAATTACTTCTTTAATCAATACTTCCGTGGCACCTCTCTTTATTCACATAAAACTTCTTTCTAACCACACTTCATCCATTACCTTATTCTCTCCAAACAAGTAAACTGTCACTTCCTTCACACAATATTCTACAATAACATTGGATCTTACTACCTAAATAATCTAACAAATTGGTATTCTCGTAAGCCTCAGATTCTTCCTTGATCTACGTCCTTGAAACAACAACATGTTTGCCATTCCGCTCTCACTTCTTTCCCCTTTAAAATATTAACTATTAAACCATCTCCATTCTTTTAACGACCTTCCACCTTATTACCTCTCGCAGCATCGCCTTTAATTACTTATCCAAGCTAACGTGAATACTTGCTCCTTCCGCGGTATTGAAACCATTTGAACTGACCCACACTCCATGCTACATGTTTTTAAGGTACACATAACCCCGTCGACTGGTGCTTGAAGATTATTACAAAGTTGGGGTAAAAATCACCAAGAATAGATCTGGCCATAGCCACACTTCTCCTATCGTCATACGATTATGCCACCAGTTGGCATCGCCTGGGCTGACAACCTCTTTCTGTTGTGGACCCCGTGAGTTTCCAGTAATGACTGACCTCGAGCCGCCCTCCGGCTCGCACTATATATTCCCCTCCAGGGCGACGCCCAAGCCCGACTGGCTACGTCAGCGCGCATTGANCGAGCCGCCCTCCGGCTCGCACTATATATTCCCCTCCAGGGCGACGCCCAAGCCCGACTGGCTACGTCAGCGCGCATTGATACACAAACACCGCTCTGTTTGCTGTGACGACCCTAATTCTCCGTGCTACGTGTAAGAATTGCTATAGAACTGTAAAATAAAGTTTACCACGAGGACACCTGTTATTAAATCAATACGTATTACAATTTCAGTATAGCTTCGTTTTGGTACAATTATTACGTTACTGTAACAGACAGTCACGTGACTCAGCTTGCAGCTCGTTTACAATGAGAGACACCTTTAGTATTTAATTATATTTAATAATTCTAACGACAGTAAGAAGATTGCAAAACATCTGAATCATTACACAAGATGATTCATAATAAACGTAACGAAATTATCATTACCAATTTAAATTATTGTTATATTAATGAGAGAGGATAAAGGCCGTTTTCCCATACTTTAATATGTGCTGGTAGAAACTACCAGGACAAATTAAATTAATTTATTATGATATGTAATATCATGCACAGCTATTATCGGTTTTTTTATTTATTTTGCAAAAACGTACGCAGAAAGCTCTCTAATCTTTTATAGAGGAGAATTATGTATCCCATAACTGCAAGAATTCAACAACCCCTCCAAATTTTCGATAACAAAAGAAACATATATTTAGAAGTATTGAGATTCTTTATCGTGGCACGTTACATGGATAATTTATTATTTTAATGGCGTTTCTATATTTCTGATGCGCACCCACGCGTACGCGCAACCCAAAACTTAATTTATTTAATTTTGCTGACTGCCAAAATAAGAAACTTGAAGGAAACGTGGTTGTCCAAAAGTCTAGAATTGTATTATNTTATTTAATTTTGCTGACTGCCAAAATAAGAAACTTGAAGGAAACGTGGTTGTCCAAAAGTCTAGAATTGTATTATTGCAGAGCAGTGCCGCAATAAATAAAGCTGCATATTGAAGTTTGCGACAGAATTCCGAACGGGTCAAAAAATATTACTTACAAAAAAGTGTTCGGTGATAAAACTGCAGTTAGTGTTTACTCACTATCATTCATTTTTCTCCACTCAATTCAGCGCGTACAAGGCATTTCCAAAATATATGACGCGTCAGATGCATATCAAAGAAGGGCCCTGCGTTGAACTCTACCACAGACTTCCCAGCAATGAAATGCTATGACCACTGCATAAAGCCGTATAAGCAGACGTAGCAGCACGACGAGACATTGCACGCCAGATCACAGCCCTGCGCTTGGTNGTGCCGCAATAAATAAAGCTGCATATTGAAGTTTGCGACAGAATTCCGAACGGGTCAAAAAATATTACTTACAAAAAAGTGTTCGGTGATAAAACTGCAGTTAGTGTTTACTCACTATCATTCATTTTTCTCCACTCAATTCAGCGCGTACANAAGTGTTCGGTGATAAAACTGCAGTTAGTGTTTACTCACTATCATTCATTTTTCTCCACTCAATTCAGCGCGTACGAGGCATTTCCAAAATATATGACGCGTCAGATGCATATCAAAGAAGGGCCCTGCATTGAACTCTACCACAGACTTCCCAGCAATGAAATGCTAGTATCACTGCATAAAGCCGTATAAGCAGACGTAGCAGCACGACGAGACATTGCACGCCAGATCACAGCCCTGCGCTTGGTGAGGGTGGTTCACTTGATGCTCGGGGCAGTGTAGCTGCTTCCGCTCCTTTGCTTCCACGCGTCGAGCGTGCGAAATAACTACAGTACGTCCGTCGATACCTTGGAGGCAGACAAACTAAGTTGCTCGTGTGCCACTCGGATGTGCGAAATTCATCGTCTTGTTTACGACTAGTCCCAACTATGACCACCTTATAAAAAATTAGTTACGTGGCATACACAAAAATTAATCTTGTAAAACAATGACAAGATTTTAGTAAGGAAACAAATAGATGTTATTTGCATATAAAAGATCATCGGTAGAAAAATGTTTGCCACACGTCTTCTAAAATCAAATATATGCACATAAAAAACATAGGGAAATTTTAAAATGCCTTGTGTGTTTAATATATTGTTCGATAGTAATAAAATAAGTTCAATGTAAAAAGTCTTCATTTTTAGACAGTTTAAACTACTATGTTTTTATAAGTTTCTCTCAATACTTTACATAAAGTATTTTTAAAAAGTGTTTTAGTTTTACCGTAAAACATTTTTTGTAGTGTTTAAAAAAATTTAAAAAATTTTATTTTAAACATGGGATACGACCCCAAAAATACCATACTTTAAATAATACAAATCGAATTAAAGTAACAAAAGAGTTTATAGATAATTTTAGTATTTATGAATAAACTGTATTATTTCCAGTTAAAGCTGGAGAAAAATATGTATTGTTTTATGTGTATGGGGACATCTACCTGTGTATAATATCAAAACTATCGGATTACGAATCCCTTAATTCCCCTTTAATTCTGTACTTTAATTTACAAATGTCTACAGAATATCTTAATAATAAATAGTATTTACACATTGCAATACTTTGCTAGAGAATACCCTACCAACGTTTAGATTATAAAACTGTGCATAGTAATATTTTCCCCAGAGATAAATATTTTAAATGTATTTCCTTAGATTCGTATATGTAGACAAATCATGTAGAAATAAATTGGTTGATCAACTATTTTTAAAAGAGCTTTGCACTCCTGCTATGGAGTCTCTGTTAAGGACATTACTGTTAATTCCTTGAATAATAATGTTTGATTTTAAAACCTATTAATTTCTTATCTATTCACAGTTACATCACACTTCTGAAGCCCTGCTAAACTTCTACTTCCAGGATATTCCTTCACCTCACGCAAATAAACCTTAACTTAGTCTAGAAAATTATAAGACAGGGACGACGCACCACACTCGTGCGCACTCAGTTTAATTATATTTTGTATAAGAACTATTTCTTAGTAGTCATTGCCAACACACCTATTAGCTGTCTACTTCAATTAATTTTAATTCGAAATGAAATATTATAATATATTTGNTAGTCATTGCCAACACACCTATTAGCTGTCTACTTCAATTAATTTTAATTCGAAATGAAATATTATAATATATTTGTAAAATATAAGTAAACGTTCAGTTTAACCACAAATCAGTGGCGTGTAGTGAACTGTTGCAAGGAAAGCTGGTGCTTGCTCACTGCTGTGCATTCTCGGTGCACGCAGCAGGAGCCAGTAACCACCGTGCAAAGTTGAGAAACTGAATATATTCCGACCACTCACAAGTGAGGAGGAGGGACCCATTACACGCGTCCTATGGAGTCAGTTGCCGAACTACATTTTAGTTGTGGAAGTATAAACTAGCAAGCAACAGAGTACAGCACAGAGCTAGCGCCAGCTTACCTTGCAACAGTCCACCGCACGCCACTGCCATAAATAAAGTACCTTTATGTTTATAGAAGAATAAAATTGTTATGATACATGACGCATTTAGGAAACTGCCAAACACGTAATACATTGTGGTGATTTTTCAACGTTTAATTGAAAAAGTGCGAAGAAACTGCGACTAGACTATAGCCGAATTATGCTAGATAAATGTATTACGATTCGTAATATTTTAGTACATTTTTCTCCGATTCGTANCTAGACTATAGCCGAATTATGCTAGATAAATGTATTACGATTCGTAATATTTTAGTACATTTTTCTCCGATTCGTAATATTTTAGTACATTTTTCTCCGATTCGTTATTTCGTCGTTGTTCCTTCTTCGCCTCGTATCANCCGATTCGTAATATTTTAGTACATTTTTCTCCGATTCGTTATTTCGTCGTTGTTCCTTCTTCGCCTCGTATCATCTCGTTAATTCTCTAGGCTGAGCGGAAAAGAGAAATGTGTCACTAGGGCAGTCAACTCATCTTGTCGCGAGTCACCATAATTTCGAACATGCTTCACACAAGGACAGCGCGGGGTTGTATATTTTATACTTATACTGATCTGCTTCTAAGGTCTACTTTTCCATTCCATTCTTCTCTCCTTAGTGCATTATTCATTTGAACGTGTTTCCTTCTTCCATGACAGCGAAAATGCTGATGCGGGTTTTAAGTATATCTAAACCAATGAAAAACAATTTAAGTTTAAAAAAAACTGTTATCATTAGATTGGTGTTAATATAAATAGTTGTATCAATGTGCTCACTGTGTCACTGAAAAAAAATGCTTAATATTGTTGTTACTTGTTTTGCAGGGACATCTGATATGAAAATGTGTGGTTCTGGTAAGAGGTCATGTATGGCGGACGCTGCAGGTAAGTCATTCCACAAGAAAACTGTGTTTCCTAACGCTAAGTTTAAATATAGAGCATGTTTGTGACAAGAAAGCTATATATAATTCATATATGTTTTGTAACTTGGAATTTAAGTAGCTTATTTAAACTATTAAATGTAATCATGCTGGCGCACCTGTTACGACTAGTAATGTCATTTTAAGAAATTGGGGACTATAAAACTGTTTTACGTATCTTGTTCACTGTGAATAAAAGACATATTGGAGGGAATATTTACATTAGTATTAACACTGTTTTATAAAAATTTGTCCCACTTTTAACGAATCATTTCAATTTAATTACTTAAATACACTGAAGAGCCAAAAAAAATTGGCACACCAGCCTAATATCGTGTAGGGCTCCCACGAGCACGCAGAAGTGCCACAAGACGACGTGGCATGGACTCGACTAATGTCTGAAGGTATGCAGGAGGCATTGAAATCTGCGCCAATTTGAGAAAGGGTTGCACGTCTGTCACATTTAATGATTCAGTCGTCGTTTGTCCCGTTCTGTCAAGATATTTTTCCGGCCGCAGTGATGTCGAAGATTTGATGTTTTACCAGATTCCCGTTATTCACGGTACACTCGTGAAATGGTCGTACGCGAAAATCCACATGTTATCGTTACCTCGGAGATGCTATGTCCCATCTCTCGTGCGCTGACTATAACACCACTTCCAAACTCACTTAAATCTTGATAACCTGTCATTGTAGCAGCAGTAACCGATCTAGCAACTTTGCCAGACGCTTGTTGTTTTATATAGGTGCTGCGGACCTCATCGGGTTACTCTGATTGGCTCCATACCTCTGTTATTTGCATATGCACGCCTATACCAGTTTTTTTGGGCTCTCCAGTGTATATGCCAACCTGAATCATGTTCTGTTGTGTTTATATACACTGAAGTAAGAGTCAGCCAACTATAACAGACTCATGCTCTTGATANGGCTCTCCAGTGTATATGCCAACCTGAATCATGTTCTGTTGTGTTTATATACACTGAAGTAAGAGTTAGCCAACTATAACAGACTCATGCTCTTGATATTTTCTGAGTGCCCATGAACACACTTTGATAGTACCTACTCAGTGTGTCCGTGGTATTGTTGAATTTTTATCTGTGGAGGCAGCATTCACAGCCAACTGAAAGAAGAAATCAAACAAGTCTCTGCAAATGACTAATTTAACTAACCGTGAAACAATAAGCTACATGAGTGTAATGCGTTTTTGATATAAAAGCTTTGGCAGTTCTCGAAAAAAAAAAACAAATANGAAACAATAAGCTACATGAGTGTAATGCGTTTTTGATATAAAAGCTTTGGCAGTTCTCGAAAAAAAAAAACAAATATTTTGATTCCTCTAATGTGATGTGCTAATGTATATGTTGTAATAATTGAGGAATATTTGAGTTATTAAATAAGGACTACCGCACCAGCACTCACGTAAATGGGAACAGAAAACACCTTGCGGAAAGTATCAGTGAGTGCAAACGTTTTTAGAATGAGACCAATAATTTTAAATACCAACATTACTCTCTTTTAAAAAATATTCAACAGTTCGTATAAATGTAACTAGTTCATTAACGTACATGAACGTGCACTTGGATTAAATGTAATTATACTTTCTATTTTGTTGATTATTAAAACTGCTCATTTTAAGGTAAAAGTTTTATTTCTACCAACTGATTCATCAGTGTTTATTACATGTGTTTCACTTTAAACCGACGTTCTAAATTTACTTATATCAATCATGAATACATTTCTGATTCCTTTTTTTTAACATCTGCGTATTGCCTTCGCCTACTTTTTAAATAACCGTAATACTTACAACGTTNATTTCTGATTCCTTTTTTTTAACATCTGCGTATTGCCTTCGCCTACTTTTTAAATAACCGTAATACTTACAACGTTAATTCTTTTAATCCCTTATCAGTTCACCGAACTGTGACTGAAACGTACTTACTTGGCAGTAATACCTTCGTGAGCAGGGAAAACAGCTGGGATTCTATTTACACTGAGTTGATAAGTGTCCGAATGTAAGCATCTAAGAATGGCAAAGTTTGACCAGATTTCGTGAGTGTCTTCCTTGGCGTTTTACTCGTTGTTCCAGGCAGTCCCACAAATTATCAAGAGAGAAATTGTATAGGCCATTCCATATTAGTGAATGCTCTTTTATATTTAACACGATAAACAGTCACATTTGCAGCCTAATGAACACGAGAATTTTTGTATTGAAATACACAGATAGGATGATTGTGATGAAGAAAAGGTGGAACTTGTACGTCCAGTTCCTCAATATAGTCATTGTAGTTTTAATTCCTGTCATTTCAACCGAAAGGAACCAATTTTTAGTAATTGAATCCCGCCAGAGCAACAAAGAACTACCGCCAGCTTGAGCCACGCATCGCACAAAGTCCTCATTGAAGAAGTTATGATGTCTACGATGATCACGACGCTAATCAACATTTCCATACAGTCAGAAACGATACTCGTGTGTAGTGGTGTGTCGTGGTTTATATTTTGTTTGTTCATGGTGCTAGCGAGGTGACAAGTGTGGCAGCAGGTGACTGGATATTTGTGTGTGCATTAAACCCACTGTGGCGTGTTACTATAAGATTTAAGCCTGTTGCTTAGCTATTCAGTAGAGTTTCTTCAGTTGGCGCAAATTATTCACACTATATGGCACAAAATGCGACAGTGAAAACAATTTAATCGAAGCAACAAACTCAGTAACAGAAGTAACAACAAAAACAAATAAACAAATTAGCCATATTCTTAAATATATAAAACTGACTCATATGATTTCTCAGATTATTTATTGCAATTTATTTTCAAACATTTCTGGAATGAAAGTCAATTTCGAAACTTGAGATTTAAGTATATTCATAAATTAAGAGCTGTGCGAGTTTAGTCAGCAATTATAAAAGTTTACAAGTGTTCAAAAGTTATTACCGCAAAATAAATAGTCAGTTTCTCGATTAACAGTAATATTGTTACTGTACTGGCACTAAGAGAAATCTCTGTATCACGAAAAACGTTTATATTTAGTTGAAACATAAAATAATGTTACGAATATGAATTTAGATGTTTGGTTAAAATAAAAGTTCTGTGATTTAATGATAATGCAGAAAAACTGAGGTATTATCGCCAGGGCTCTGAAATGTGAAATTGTGACGGAGATCATTCAGAAACTTTGCTAATAAAACGAAACAATTGAAATTGTGTTTATTTTAAAACTGGCGCGGTAGTCACTGAGAAATTAGCACAGGCCTTATTTGTTTCGGAGTAAGACACGGTGTGAAAGCCGCTTGCAGTTAACACTTTCGTCACCACCAAAAACTGTTATCGTTCGGCGGCTCATCTAAACTCTTAATTTTGTAGGAAGCTTAATGCATGGCAGCCAAAACTTTAGTGAAACTGCTAGATTTATGTTTAGTCTGCACTGGCTACTTTTTTAAATTTTATTTTCCGTGTTGTACTCTATTTTTAGTACTAAAACTTTATAGCACCCTAAATCCATGTTATTCCGTCGGCATGTTTTATCCAAGAGCTATTAGAAAACCAATCAGTTTGGCCACCTATATAAACTATAATAACGTGCGCAGCAAATGGCCTCATTCCTCGGGAGGAAATCATCCAATTGGCAGCATAGGCGCCAGGCGCAAGACACGGACCCCCACACAGTGCATAACTAAAATGGGTAAATTGAACCATAAAGTGGGCGCCTTACTTGGTCAAGACCAAAATATTACGTCCTAAGGTGCTACATGAAACTATTTTCAAACTAAAGGGAATAGATACACAGACGTGAACAGTAGTAGGGTAAGGCAAAGTTTAAGGCATTAGCATTTGGCACTTCAGATCCGGGTCCGTACGCCATCTTGGTAGGCACGGCGGCCATGTTGATCAATGTAGTTCGCCTTATTGGTAGGCGTCGCAGCCACCGTAAACCACCTTGGTAGGAGTCACAGCCACCATCCGCCATTTTGTAGGTGGAGCCGAGAGCAATGATGGTCGGTACAGTCCACCATCTTGGTAGGCGTCACAGCCAGGGTGGCCATTTTGTTCTACAGAGTCTGCCGACTTGGTTGGCATCACAGCCAGGGATCGATACCATGTTGGGTGTTTATCACCCCAACATCCCTAGAAATTAGTTTATTAAAAATTATTTTTATAAAGGATATTTTAATAAAAAAATTATCTATAAAAATTTTACAAATTTAAAACCCACCACTATCCATTCCCTCGCCCTCACACACCTCGCCATTCATAAATCTTTCAACAATCCAGTGACCACGACTTTTTACCGTGATTCATGACCTTGACACTTGATCTTGGCACATAACCTTGACCCTTGAATCATGACCTTGACCCTTGACCCATAACCTTGACCCTTGACCCATAGCCTTGACCCTTGACCCATAACCTTGACCCTTGACTCGTGACCTTTACCCTTTACTCATGACCTTGCCATTTGCCTTGACCAATGATCATGACTTATAAAATTGACCTATGGCATTTGACCATTGAACAATGGACTTGACTTAGTAATATAACATTAACCACTGAGATTGATATATGATCTAAACCTTTACTTTGACCCACGACATTGGCCTTGACCTCTGTGACCTTGAAATTCAAAATAGTGAAAAAATACAACCATTCTTAAAAAATCAAAGAAGATGTGTTACGCCACCCCACGACCCTAACCGATACCTCCACCCCCAACCCCTACTTCCCCCAAATTAATCAATTGCCTTACATAACTTAAACTATCCATTCACCTATACCAATCAATGGTACATATGCCCATTGGCCAACAAATTACGACTTTAACGCATATTTTGCCAGTATTGGTCACTATTTAAAATGCTAGGTATTTACTTTTAGCATCTACCACCAGAGCGGTCTTATGTTGTCCATTTCCAAACTTTCTTTGGCAACTCCATAAATAAAGTATTTACTCGTAGTATTTTAATCGAGAAAAATCGCAAAAAATATTAAACCATTCTAAAAATCGAGGAACATATAATATCAACCTCACACTCGTCCAACCATCCTCACCTTACCCCACCCCCTCCACTCACCCAATTCCAAAACACAGTCAAAGAAACATCGAGAAAAATCTAAAAAAAATTTAAAATAAATACCTAAAAAAAACTAGGAACAGTAAACATTAAACTCACACTCCTACCATTAACCTCAACTACCTCCTCTCTAGAACCATTTCTCCCAATCATAAAATAAATTGAGAAAAATCGTATAAAACCAAATTAATCTAATAAAAATGTAGGGAAACAGCATATCACTGACTCCGACGCCCATGTTAGATGTTGGTCACCTTGACCCAAACGACCTTGAACTTGGAAAATCAAGTAAACATTGTGAAAAATTACTAAAAGTGTAAACAATCATTCTCTAAAAATGATATACCTAATACGAAAAGCCGAGTTAGATGTGTATAACCCTAAAAGTTCGATTCTCGTAAAGATGGCAGAGTACAGCCACTTCCTGTTACGACGATCAGCAGACTTATCAACCCCCACATCTATAATTCATTGGCAATATAGCCGATCAATCATACGACCATCAAAGTAANATTTCTGATTCCTTTTTTTTAACATCTGCGTATTGCCTTCGCCTACTTTTTAAATAACCGTAATACTTACAACGTAAATTCTTTTAATCCCTTATCAGTTCACCGAACTGTGACTGAAACGTACTTACTTGGCAGTAATACCTTCGTGAGCAGGGAAAACAGCTGGGATTCTATTTACACTGAGTTGATAAGTGTCCAGATGTAAGCATCTAAGAATGGCAAAGTTTGACCAGATTTCGTGAGTGTCTTCCTTGGCGTTTTACTCGTTGTTCCAGGCAGTCCCACAAATTATCAAGAGAGAAATTGTATAGGCCATTCCATATTAGTGAATGCTCCTTTATATTTAACACGATAAACAGTCACATTTGCAGCCTAATGAACACGAGAATTTTTGTATTGAAATACACAGATAGGATGATTGTGATGAAGAAAAGGTGGAACTTGTACGTCCAGTTCCTCAATATAGTCATTGTAGTTTTAATTCCTGTCATTTCAACCGAAAGGAACCAATTTTTAGTAATTGAATCCCGCCAGAGCAACAAAGAACTACCGCCAGCTTGAGCCACGCATCGCACAAAGTCCTCATTGAAGAAGTTATGATGTCTACGATGATCACGACGCTAATCAACATTTCCATACAGTCAGGAACGATACTCGTGTGTAGTGGTGTGTCGTGGTTTATATTTTGTTTGTTCATGGTGCTAGCGAGGTGACAAGTGTGGCAGCAGGTGACTGGATATTTGTGTTGTGCATTAAACCCACTGTGGCGTGTTACTATAAGATTTAAGCCTGTTGCTTAGCTATTCAGTAGAGTTTCTTCAGTTGGCGCAAATTATTCACACTATATGGCACAAAATGCGACAGTGAAAACAATTTAATCGAAGCAACAAACTCAGTAACAGGAGTAACAACAAAAACCAATAAACAAATTAGCCAAATTCTTAAATATATAAAACTGACTCATATGGTTTCTCAGATTATTTATTGCAATTTATTTTCAAACATTTCTGGAATGAAAGTCAATTTCGAAACTTGAGACTTAAGTATATTCATAAATTAAGAGCTGTGCGAGTTTAGTCAGCAATTATAAAAGTTTACAAGTGTTCAAAAGTTATNTTAAGTATATTCATAAATTAAGAGCTGTGCGAGTTTAGTCAGCAATTATAAAAGTTTACAAGTGTTCAAAAGTTATTACCGCAAAATAAATAGTCAGTTTCTCGATTAACAGTAATATTGTTACTGTACTGGCACTAAGAGAAATCTCTGTATCACGAAAAACGTTTATATTTAGTTGAAACATAAAATAATGTTACGAATATGAATTTAGATGTTTGGTTAAAATAAAAGTTCTGTGATTTAATGATAATGCAGAAAAACTGAGGTATTATCGCCAGGGCTCTGAAATGTGAAATTGTGACGGAGATCATTCAGAAACTTTGCTAATAAAACGAAATAATTGAAATTGTGTTTATTTTAAAACTGGCGCGGTAGTCACTGAGAAATTAGCACAGGCCTTATTTGTTTCGGAGTAAGACACGGTGTGAAAGCCGCTTGCAGTTAACACTTTCGTCACCACCAAAAACTGTTATCGTTCGGCGGCTCATCTAAACTCTTAACNTGAAAGCCGCTTGCAGTTAACACTTTCGTCACCACCAAAAACTGTTATCGTTCGGCGGCTCATCTAAACTCTTAACTTTGTAGGAAGCTTAATGCATGGCAGCCAAAACTTTAGTGAAACTGCTAGATTTATGTTTAGTCTGCACTGGCTACTTTTTTAAATTTTATTTTCCGTGTTGTACTCTATTTTTAGTACTAAAACTTTATAGCACCCTAAATCCATGTTATTCCGTCGGCATGTTTTATCCAAGAACTATTAGAAAACCAATCAGTTTGGCCACCTATATAAACTATAATAACGTGCGCAGCAAATGGCCTCATTCCTCGGGAGGAAATCATCCAATTGGCAGCATAGGCGCCAGGCGCAAGACACGGACCCCCACACAGTGCATAACTAAAATGGGTAAATTGAACCATAAAGTGGGCGCCTTACTTGGTCAAGACCAAAATATTACGTCCTAAGGTGCTACATGAAACTATTTTCAAACTAAAGGGAATAGATACACAGACGTGAACAGTAGTAGGGTAAGGCAAAGTTTAAGGCATTAGCATTTGGCACTTCAGATCCGGGTCCGTACGCCATCTTGGTAGGCACGGCGGCCATGTTGATCAATGTAGTTCGCCTTATTGGTAGGCGTCGCAGCCACCGTAAACCACCTTGGTAGGAGTCACAGCCACCATCCGCCATTTTGTAGGTGGAGCCGAGAGCAATGATGGTCGGTACAGTCCACCATCTTGGTAGGCGTCACAGCCAGGGTGGCCATTTTGTTCTACAGAGTCTGCCGACTTTGTTGGCATCACAGCCAGGGATCGATACCATGTTGGGTGTTCATCACCCCAACATCCCTAGAAATTAGTTTATTAAAAATTATTTTTATAAAGGATATTTTAATAAAAAAATTATCTATAAAAATTTTACAAATTTAAAACCCACCACTGTCCATTCCCTCGCCCTCACACACCTCGCCATTCATAAATCTTTCAACAATCCAGTGACCACGACTTTTTACCGTGATTCATGACCTTGACACTTGATCTTGGCACATAACCTTGACCCTTGAATCATGACCTTGACCCTTGACCCATAACCTTGACCCTTGACCCATAGCCTTGACCCTTGACCCATAACCTTGACCCTTGACTCGTGACCTTTACCCTTTACTCATGACCTTTACCCTTTACTCATGACCTTGCCATTTGCCTTGACCAATGATCATGACTTATAAAATTGACCTATGGCATTTGACCATTGAACAATGGACTTGACTTAGTAATATAACATTAACCACTGAGATTGATATATGATCTAAACCTTGACTTTGACCCACGACATTGGCCTTGACCTCTGTGACCTTGAAATTCAAAATAGTGAAAAAATACAACCATTCTTAAAAAATCAAAGAAGATGTGTTACGCCACCCCACGACCCTAACCGATACCTCCACCCCCAACCCCTACTTCCCCCAAATTAATCAATTGCCTTACATAACTTAAACTATCCATTCACCTATACCAATCAATGGTACATATGCCCATTGGCCAACAAATTACGACTTTAACACATATTTTGCCAGTATTGGTCACTATTTAAAATGCTAGGTATTTACTTTTAGCATCTACCACCAGAGCGGTCTTATGTTGTCCATTTCCAAACTTTCTTTGGCGACTCCATAAATAAAGTATTTACTCGTAGTATTTTAATCGAGAAAAATCGCAAAAAATATCAAACCATTCTAAAAATCGAGGAACATATAATATCAACCTCACACTCGTCCAACCATCCTCACCTTACCCCACCCCCTCCACTCTCCCAATTCCAAAACACAGTCAAAGAAACATCAAGAAAAATCTAAAAAAAATTTAAAATAAATACCTAAAAAAAACTAGGAACAGTAAACATTAAACTCACACTCCTACCATTAACCTCAACTACCTCCTCTCTAGAACCATTTCTCCCAATCATAAAATAAATTGAGAAAAATCGTATAAAACCAAATTAATCTAATAAAAATGTAGGGAAACAGCATATCACTGACTCCGACGCCCATGTTAGATGTTGGTCACCTTGACCCAAACGACCTTGAACTTGGAAAATCAAGTAAACATTGTGAAAAATTACTAAAAGTGTAAACAATCATTGTCTAAAAATGATATACCTAATACGAAAAGCCGAGTTAGATGTGTATAACCCTAAAAGTTCGATTCTCGTAAAGATGGCAGAGTACAGCCACTTCCTGTTACGACTATCAGCAGACTTATCAACCCCCACATCTATAATTCATTGGCAATATAGCCGATCAATCATACGACCATCAAAGTAAATTATTGACTTTATGTTGCACATATACCAACTCCCCCCTCCCCGTCACCCAAAACACGC